>VDFB02171350.1:0-16825 GCA_007258455.2 Sequoia sempervirens | reverse complement strand
GTAGGGTTTCCCGTGGTCTCTTTGTAGCCCATGTTTGTGATAGTGTGACTACTACATGGGATGGAGTTACTTGCGAGATCAGTGGAGTTTCGTTGGGTTGTTCTAATGCTTCTCCAAATTCTTGTATTTAGGCTTCTTTTCCTCTTTTCTTTTCATTATTATAGTCACTTCCTCTGGGTCTACATCCTCATCTTTGCTTGCATCAGTATCCTCATGCTCTTTGTTCTAGAGATCATCAAATCTATCATCCATGTTAGGCTCCTAGAACATGGCATCAAGACATCAGGTCTCTTGATGATAAATCGAATTAGGCCAATCTTTCCTCCCTCCACTAGTATTTCTTGGCCAATTGATTGAAATTGGCTCAATTTACACTTATCACTGGGTCTGACCAAAGGAAAATAGAAAGATAGCTAGGGTGGCCTCTTATTATCAGTGGGAACATAGGCTAGGTCTACAAAGAGATTCAGGTCCCCCAACTTCAAACTCTATCGAGCTTTCCAGTAGGGTTGGGAGCTGTGATTCACTTTGACGTTTAGACTTGCTAAGTCATTATCGGGATTATAATCCTATTTATCACAAATGAATACTAGCCCCAGATGAGCAAGCTTCACAACTAGCAAACCATGTGTAGGCTTCTTTTCCATTATTACCATAGAGAAGCTAAAGGGACATTTGAAGAAACCTTTCACATGCTTCCCCCACAAAACCTGATGTCTATAATCACCAGTTGTCGAAATATCTCAAGGGCCAACACCTTATTTATGACACAGACTGGGAGCCAAAATGGTTTCTCAGTAAAACCATGCAACCTATCAAATGAAAAATCCTCCCCAAGGAACCAGTCGCAAGGAGGAACAAAATCCTGTATCCACCTTACTTGCTCGGCAGAGAACCAATAACAACCATCCTCACCCTCCTTATTAAAATCTTCCAAAATTAAAGTTAGGAAAAACTCAAAAAATGCGTAGTAATCATAAGTTATGGGAAGGAGAGGAGTCCATGCAAAAATTGGATTCCTTGCTCCACTTTCATCAAAGATAGACAAACCCATACAGTTTCTAAAGAAATTAGGGTTTTGGTGCAAAAACCTGTGAGCAAGGAAAGAAGAAAACATGAACCTATACTAAGTGTGATATTCCTTGAATTGGTTTAGCATCTCCCGAACAATTATCTCTACGAAGTCATACCAGAATAATGAATGTTATCTTCTTAATTGAAACCCCAAACCCATTTGAAACTCTTGAACATCCTTGTCACTATCCATGACACAAAAAAAATCCAATATAGAAAAGACATCCTGCAGGTTGGAGCTGAAAACATTGTGCCCAACCAAAAAATGTGGTGGGCGATTATCATCCTTGGCTCTTTTTGTTTCTTGATTATAAAATCTTACAGCATGTTTTATGGTTCTCTAGAGAGTTTCTAAGCCGCTTTCAGTGAATCTCTTTGGCGCACCTGTCCCCCTTCCTGTAGGGATGCATAGCACATCCCTAATAGCTTCAACGTTGATTACCACCATCAGTTTCTGGCCTTCTATGGCTCTCGTATCTGGATTGAAATTTTGGGCACATTCATGAACCATTTCTAGGCAGTGGTGCACAAAGGGAACCATATATTGTCAAAGACTGTAGAACCATAGCTTGTATGCCAAAGACTCTTGGTTATTAGTTTTTTTCATCCTCTCACAGGCTACTTCCCTAAGACTCTTAGGGTTGGTTTTGAGTTCAGGATCATGAATGTTGTCCCAATCTTCCGCTATTTGGGCTTTTCTCCTATGGTTTTTCTTTTGCACGGCCTACGTGTGAGGCCACTTTGGCTTTTCTGGCATCCCAAGTGAAGCATAAGAGATGTTATTGAAAAATTCGCCATTGGCACCACTAGGATGGCATCAGATAAGCTCCCAACCTCCTCTCCTTGTGCCTCCATCTGAGGATTCTGGGCCATTTCAAGATTTTATAGACTTTTGTGAACACTCAACCTCTCTGCAATTCTCACTTGGGCTCTTTCACAACAAACTATGCACTCAAAACTCTTCACAAAGTTGTTCTTTGGCATGCAACACTAGCCTTTTCTTGAACTGGAGTTGGAGATAATAATTGTTTCAAGCAATAAATTTTTCATGTACCACTGGCTCTTTCCTGCATACAAAATGAATTCCCACTCTTTTGAAAAGACAACAATTCATAATGAAAATTAGCCATTATGTCCTACGGTGCCATCTCTTGGGAAATTGAGTCGGTAATTAAAGGAAAAAAAAACCTTTTGCATGCTTTTCATTTAATAACTTAAAAATAATAATTAAGCAAAAGGGCGTAATGAGTACACAAAATATTTCAATTCATCCTTGGAGACTGAAAAGTGTCCACAACGTGACACTTAGCACCTAACCATGTAGACTATCAATTGTGCTTTCCACCATTTTTAGCTGATTAATTACCTCTTCTTAATTTGCACGCAACAATTTGTATGCAACAAACTGGCTTCCTTGTGGGATTTTCAAGTTTTCTCTTTGATCAACATCATGTTTATCGTACGCATTGTACCTTGGCTATGTCTATAAATAGACCTAAGGATAACAGTAGAATTTACACTTAGTAATTGGGATTATTGATAGACACAATGAATACTCCCATTAGGCTAACCAACAATAGGTCTTAGGAAGCTTTCCTTGGGGAAATTTCCAATAGGCGTTTGAAACACATGACAAAGAATAAGCATTCTTTGGCCATAATTTTCATGAAATGGGTACTGGGGAGGGACTACATAGAGTATGAGGACAAGCATCGTGTAAACACTAATATTTGTTCTCATTTTGTTGCATCTTTGCTTGATATTCAGGTGTCGAAGGCAATGATACTAAGGCTTACCATGGAAATCTTCCCAAAGCACTATCTCGAAGGCCTTGGTGAAGTTGTGACGAATGTAGTATATGGCCTTGGAATTCCAACAACAAGTATCTATGCCGACATATTGAAGAGGATGCAGTGGTGCCCTGGGTACCATTTCTTAGCAGATTTTGTAATATGACTATTGGAGAACACCGCCAATGGGTTTCGCGTGCCTACCACTTCTTACTGAGATGCTACAATGTAGTGCTTTTCTACGACATGGAGTGTTATACTAACTTCAAAAACCTGGTGTTTCCTCCTCCACTTGTTGTTGCTGTCAGCATTCCTATTGCCCCTACTGGTGTTTTAGTTGTTGTTCCTGATGTTGTTCCTATTGAACCTATTGTTGCTAATGGTGATGCCCCTATTGATGAATGAAAACTTTTCTCCTCCTCTTTGTATATATGTCTTGGAAATATTTTAATATATATACTGGAAAAATTTCTTAGTATATATATACTCAAAAAGTATGGCCCGAGAGCCATTTTGAATTGTAATATCTCAAAGTATATACTACCATATAATGAATATACAACTCCTTTGTTAATTTTCTATCTCTTTTGCTTTCTTTGCTTCACGTATCATGGGTTTTGTTTAAAAAGGCCCAGCTGAAAAAAAAAGCGCACAAAAATAATAATTACATAATTACATATTTACAATCCATCAAAATGATTAATAAAGCTAATTAAACAATTTCAGGTGAATTCCATTGACAGGAATTCCCAATGCTTCTTTTTCCATATTTTCTAATTTAAATGCATTATGTTGCTTGCATTGAATAATTTGAAAAGGGCCTTCCCATAGACTATCAAATTTGTCGTGTTGGCTAGGCTTTGCGACTCTTTCATTGAATTTCAAAACTAAGTCTTTGCATTTAAGACCTTGGTCAGAGGTTTTCTTATCAAACCACTTCTTAACCACCTATTAACGGTTACACATGGACATCAAGGCTTTTTCTCTTTTCTCTTGTACCTCCAACAACTCAGCCAACCAGACCCATGGCTCTATTTTTTCAACCTCCAAAGACTTGAGCAACTGTAGTGTGGGAATTTCCATAGACGTAGGCAATAGTGCTTCCTTCCCATATACCAACTCATACGGCGAAGTCTTTAAGACTTGCTTGGGGGTTATTCGGTCCACCCAGAGTGCTACTTTAAAGTTAAAATGCCACTCTCTTTGATGCTCTGACCCAATTCTTTTGATGAATCAGACTAAATTTTTATTAGTCAACTCAACCAGACCATTTCCCTATGGGTAATAGTTTGAAGATGTCTTTAAGAATATGCCATGCTTAAGTACGAGTTGACATACCTTCAAACCTAGGAAAGCTTTCACATTGTCAGAGATGATGGTCTTTGGCAGGCCGAACCTTGCTACCAATTCCTTGAGGAAATTCACAATCTCTGCCTCAGTCGCCTTCTTAAAGGGCATGGCCTTGGCCCATCGGGTGAAATAATCTATGGCCGTGAGGATCCACTTATGTTCGAAACTGAATGTGGGGTTAATCATCCTGATGAAATCTAGGCCCCATTATGCAAAGGATTCCTCAGCCACTATCGGATTCAGAGGAATTGTCAAGTTATTCCCCCCTATGAAGAATTGGCATTCTTTGCAAGATTTGACTAGAGAATGTGAGTCATTGAAAAGTGTAGGCTAGAAATATCCCACACATAATTTTTATGGCAGTGGTCTTTGCAAAGAAATGTTCGCCCATGAGACTACTATAAAATATGTCTAGAAATTTTTTTCCTTCTATTGGGTGACATACCACATAAGAACACCATTGAAGTTTCTTTTGAAAAGAACCCCTTCAATGAGCGCATATCCATTGTTCTGCAACCTATAAAACCTCTTCTTATAAGAAGGGATGCCCGCTAGATATTTCTCAGTCTACATAAACCTCATTCTATCTACCAACCAACATCCTTCGAACTTAGATTCATTTAATAGAACAAGCTCAGGTTGTTCCTCCTCAGCTACCACTTCTTCATCACGTGCCAAATATTCACATAACCCTCTCCCCCGCATGGTCTCTATGGGCCTAAACTCAATGTCATATTCAAGGATCTTAGTAATCCAGTTGGCCCTTTTTTCTATGATTTCTCCTTCCATTATGTACTCGCGTACACTAGAATGCGCGACATATACAATCACCTTGTTGCAAAATATGAGGTGTCAGAAATTTTTAAGCCCCTTAATGATGGTGAATGCTCGCCTTTCGACGAATTTATAGTTTGTCTCATAATCCTTTAAGGTATCGAAGTGGAAGGCTATCAGATGTTCTCCCTTTCCTTCATCATCCTTCTAGGTTAAAATAGTAGCAATTCTAGATTTGCTATTGAACACATATATTATGAATTCCTTTGATAGGTCTGGGTTTACCAGAATAGGAGCTAAAGAAATAGTATCCTTAACCTTCTCAAAGGCTTCTCTCACCTCCTTTTTCCATTTGAACAACTGATCTTTCTTGAGCATCAGGGTGATAGGTCTAATTAAACCTACAAAATATGAGATGAATTTTCTTACAAAATTTACCTTTCCCAAGAAGGACTAAACTCCCTTTTTTTTTACTAGTAGGGAAAGTTCCCTGATTTCCTTCACCCGCTTTGAATTGATTGCAATTCCATATTTAAAAACTACATTTCCCAATAGTTTTCTTTGTCGCACTTCGAAAACACATTTTTTGGGTTCAAGGATATCCCAAACTCCTGACATTTTTTAGAAACCATTTCAAGATGATCAAAATGATCATCTTTTGATTTAGAGAATACCATTAGATCATCCAAGTAGACCAAGATGATCTTATTGATCAATTCTCTGAAGGAATTATCTATTGCTTGCTGGAAGGTAGCTCCCACATTTGAGAGGTTGAAGGGAATTTCCACATAGGAAAACGTTCCCCACTTAGTAGTGAACATTGTTTTGTGTCGTTCTTCTTCTTTCACCCAGATCTGGTTGTAACCGGAGAAGCCATCCAGTAGAGAAAAAATTTCTGAGCCAACCACTACTTGCAAGATTGACTCCATGGAAGGTAAGGGGTATTGGTCCTTCAGGGATGCTCTATTCAAATCTCAGAAATCAACACATAGGCGAATGTCTCCATTCTTCTTTCGGACAGGGACCAAGTTGGACACCCATGTGTGGTGCTTGATTGAGAAGACAATCTAGGATTCAATTTTCTTTGTCAACTCTTGTGCCATTAATGCCTCAATCTTTGGATTTACTAGCCTCTGCTTCTGGTAGACAGGTTTTTCTCCTTCCGTCAGTTCTACGGTATGCTAGATGACTTCGGGATCATATCCCTTGAGGTCGTCATATGACTAGGCCACTACTCCTTCATATATTCACAAAAATGTATGATCCTTTCTTTATCATGTTGCGGGAAATCTTTTTCAGCCTTAAGTTTCCTCTCATCTCTGACCTAAAGATCTGCATAGTCACCATTGTCCGCTACAAACTTCCTCTTGTCATTCCTTGCATTGTCACAATAGAATAGATTTTCGAGAGTGACCAGTTCTTTTAGAAGCTTGTTGGACCTCAGCTAAATAATTTTTCCTTCATAAGCTTCTGTAATTTTTGGTTGGATCTGATTGGTGAACTCTTCAAAGTGGTAAATGAATGAGGTGATGTGTTCATCACTTTCGAACAATTGCCAGTTCAGGTCATTATATGGGATTGCAATTTAGACAATCACTCACACAGAGTGTATGTTATTAATTAAGTCAGAAACATGGTCAAATTGAGACCCTATCGTCACCATGCGATACGTGGTTGAATTATGCTCTTTGGGCACCGTTTAGATATTGAAAGCTTCAAAGCTTTCAATCAAGTCCCAGAATCTATGTCTATAAGATCTCATGTGGACATTCTTTTCTACAGAGACCCCTTGAACTTGATTGACTATTAGCTTAGAGTCTTTGAATACCATTATTTGTTTAACGCACATCTGCTCTGCAAGACTTAGACCTTGCACAAGGCCTTCATATTTAGCTTCATTGTTCGAACAGGTAAACTGAAAGTGAAAAGATCTAAGTGTCTTTCATTGGATGGGGATGTCAAACATATCCTGGCTCCTGCACCAACTTTGCATCTTGCTCCATCAAAATGCAGCATTTATAGCTCTGAGGCACGATCACCCTCAGGTTCCTTCATCACCTTTAGAATCACTTGATCTTCATCATAGATGACATAAGTTCCCAATCTGGTGGCATGATAATTGTCGAAAGGATCATTGTCTATAAATTCACTCAATAGGACCTATTCTTCATCCATCTGGTCTCCGATCACCTTCTCATCCTCTAGTAACTCAGTACAATACATTTCATCTTTGGTGATAGAGGTATTATTAGCATCAAAGTTGATCATGGCTTCATCTGCTACATGTTCCAAATGCAAAGGTTCAGACACTATCTTCATTTTAGCTCCATGTTTGGTCCTAAGAATCAAGTGTGACCAATCTAAGGAAAGATATCCGCCTATCTTGGAAGTGAACTCCCAGGATAAGAAAAGATTGAACATGGGAGGAATTCCAATGATCACGGTATCTTTTGGAACAGTGATACTAGGGTAGGAGAACATAGTCAAGGGGAGGTTCTTGATGAAACCTATAGTTTCAACCTTATTCCCATCGAGCTGCATAACCCCTCTATTTAAAGGTTCATAGCTAATTCCTAAGGCTTCAACTATTTTCTTAGGCATGACTATGGTGCTGGCACTAGAGTCAATCATAGAATTGTGCAACAATTTCTTACCCACTATGAGAGTCAAGAAGAAAGGTTTTGGTTTAGGCTTACCTTTACTTTTGGTAGAGGCTTCCTCTCCATTGTTTGTGATAACTTTGGCCTGGGATGGAAAATCGATGGCCTTTCCTTTGGATGGTGGCTTTGTTGGCTTTGTGCTAGCATCTTCTAGTAGGGCCTTCTACAACAATGATTTCTACTTCGAAATAGCTAAGGTATCCCAAAGAGATACATTAGCAAAGGCTTTCTTCAATTGTTTCACCACATTGAATAGCGGCGGATTCAAATACTTTTATTCCTTAGACCTTGTTATAACAATCTCCTTGTGTGGCTGAGATTGTTGTGTAATTTTGGAGGTACTAGGAGCTAGGTCGGGAACACTTTTGGGTTGTGGAGCAACTGGTTTGCCGATGAATCTCCTCTTCGAGTGAGTTTCATAATCTGATTTCACTTGCGGGGCCTTTGACATGGACACATCATTTGCAAACACCGCCTCTTCTTCTTTCATCCATGAGAAGAGCGCATGATCGAGAGCTATATTTTTTTCTTACTCTAGGGACATTCCTTGCATTTGCACGGTGAGTACCATGTTTTCAATTTGTAGAGAGGCATATACATAACCTCCTGAATCTGACGTAATGCCTTGACTGCACTGTTCTGCCACTCTTTGTTGTAAATTTCCACGCGGACAATTTCGGGGCATATGTGCTTCGTTGCAAGGGAAGCACCAAGGATTGATGTCATTAGCAAGATTATTTTTCCCCGCTACCAGTTCTCTATTCAAACTTGGGTGAACATTTTGTAGCGGAGCAGGCACCGACACTATTTGATTATTTGTCTAAGCCTGTGGACTCATGCGTGCACCTCCTTGGAACTGATTTTGTTGGTAGGAAGATCTCCCACCTTGATAATTTTGGTAAGTTGGCTTTGGAGGCATGGATTGTTGCCGCTTGATACTAGTTATTTCATTTGAAATGTTCTACAACAACTCCTTGACAACGTTCATTTCATCTTTTGAGTTAGATGTAGAAGCAACATTCTACGACACACTCAGATATGCGTACATAGATTGGGGAGGAGAAAACGCACTGGTAAAAGCTACCTCCTAGGCGAGAATTGACAATTCTACAAATATAGGCATAGCAGGCCAAGGCGGTAACTTTCTAGCATCGATCAGATTATTCGATGCCTTAACAGCAATGTTATATGCATCCGGCAAGGTGTTCCCACCAAGGGACTGGATCATCACTAAAATGTCAGCATTGAGAGACTTTAGATAGAACATGAATGCCAAATCGGCAAGCAGATGGATAGTAGGTTGGATCCTTTGCCAAGTTGTGTGAAACCAGGCATTAAAGTCAGTCATCGCCTCTTGAGGAGCCCGCTTTATACTCGCTAGCTACTAAAATAGCGAAGAACGATCTCCATTGTTTGAAAACCACTCGTAAGAAGGATCTCTGAGCTGATCCTAGGTACCGATAGTATTGGCTTCCAAAGTGCGGCACCAATCTAGTGCCTTGCCTTTGAAAGAGCTTACAAGTAATCTCAATGCTACATTTTGATTGGCTACACCATGCACCAAACACACGTCCGCCACATCTTGCAGATGATTGGATGGTGTTTTTGAGCCTTCCTCGGTGAATTTTAGTAAAGCTTTTAAAGAAGAGGTTGGGATAGGAGCCCAAACGGGCAGTGCTACTAGTGCTATGAGAGGGATTCTGATGTCCCGTGCTACAAAATTTTTCTTAGCCATTGGTAGCAAGACCGGTGGAGGAGTCAAGACATTTATTGGATGGGTTCTTGCTTGTAATGTTACCAACAGTGGCACTAGCAAGCCAAGGTTGTTCACTATCTGGGATCTAGTAACATGTTTATGGCTCATAAACCCACTTTTAATTTAGATACATTCAAATAAGTCCCACAGGTGTGCTAGAAAAATAACTATTGATGCCTAAAACTACTAGACAAACAACCTTATGGGAAACTCAGTTAAAGGGGGACCAATTGAGCTAAACTAAGTAACCTCCAAGTTTTTAAATAATTTGTCTCTTCCATTACTTGGGGGTTGGAAAGGGAAAAGGAAGCATATATATAAAATAAAGTCTAATCTAAGGCTATGTGCCAAGATTTAAGTATGTAGTCACGGGAAATCTTCCTCTCAGATGAGATTTGAGAGCCCGTTCAACAATCTGCATGTCTGGAAATAACATAAAGCATAGATAAAAAAAACCTAAGAAGTCCATCAAATGACATAACATAACTTCCATACACATTCACTAAACAAGAAGAGTTCAAGACATGATTTGAATCAACAAATTTATATTGAAATCATAGAAGTCTTGCAAATAAACTACTCAGTACAAGAAACAACACAGTATAATTTCTTATCAAGTAACTGAGAAACAGAGAGGTTGAACAAATTGACAGGTCTATGAGTCTTAATACAATAATTAAAAACAATACAAAGGCCTACATTCTTTCAACACTTTTCTGTGTATTTTTCAAACTCTTGCACAGAGAGTTGAAGCAGTATAAATAGATCCCTCCACCGCCTGAAATTCAATAACTAAAAAGATTCCCCAGGCACAGCCAATGATTCTTTTCTCAATGATTCTCTAAGTCCATTGCAACAGAAAGATTATGAAACATGGTATTCAATTGCCTTGAACAAAATGTGCCTTCCTTCAATGATGAATGCGATCTGAAAGCGAAAGTAGCAAAAATTTCCAGATGACATGTCACTCACCCACATAATTAGTTAGGACACGTGGCACAGAGACGGGGCTTCACATTCATTCATCCTTCCCTTGTGATAAAAATCCTCATGGAGAAGACACGTGGTGTCATGAATGCATTAAGCTTTGACTGTGGGGCCTGCCTAAAAAGGTACCTGCAACAAGATGCAATGTGGCACACAAGCGAAGCTCGGAGGAGAAACAAAGGAGAGAGGATCTTCAAAGGAACACGCTGTAGACACGTGGTGCAAGGGTGGAGCTCGAAGGAGAAGCAAGGGGATAAAACTTTCAAAAGTGTGTGCGGCTGACACATGGAGTAAGCAGATGAAAGTGCTACCATAATGAATCCCGAAAATATGCAAATATGTGAAGCCTGAGCCGAGACCATGCAAAACCAACAACACCAACCGAAAGGAAGCTTTAAGTATTTTAAATCCACAGCTTATAAGATCACCACCTTAGCAATAGAGTGCCTTATCATGTCATTAGCGACATTCATACTCTTACATATGGCATGATCCATTTTTTTAACCTTGTTATGAATCTCAACTAGATTATTTTCAAGTTCATCCTATTTCACAATGTAATCTTCACATTTTTATCTTTAGTAGCATCCACTTCCTCCTTATCCTCTTGCATATAAACAAGAGAATCAACAAGAACATTTTCATAACCCTCATCCTCATTTTCCTAGTGGGTGTCAATCTCTTCAAATTCCTTAGCATCAATTTCTTCAGAGGAAGAGTATTGAAATTAAGCGAGGGGGGAGCCTTAGAATTAGTACTAACTTGATCCACCATTTTATGGGTTTTTTAAGCATTCCTTTTTAGTTTTTCATCCTTCCCAAGAACACTCACTTCATTGGACAAACTAGCAATAATGTTAGTCAATCTAGCCAACCTTCTTCCACTCCCAATTGCCATTAAATAGTTATCATTATCTAGATTATCAATTCCATTCATATTTTGGGACAAAGGTAGTGTCAACAAATAGGTTATCATCCATGGATTTTATCCTAATTTTCTTATGTTTGGTAGTTTCAACATGGAAAGGGAGTTCTCTAGCATTAACAATCTTATCACCTTTCATGGACAAAAGAATGTGTTAAGGGGTTGATTACTTAGGTTTCTTCTTCTTATTGGTGTTGACTTTGGGTAACTACCTAGGGTTAGTGGGGGTAATATATTTAGGCTAAGTGGAAGAAAAGTGAGAGTTATTCACCTCATTAATACTAGGGGTTTGAGGATTTTTCTTTTCCCCTTTATTTCTTTTATAGGCTTAGCAGTAGAATTTTGAGCAATATTGATGACCCCAAAGGGTAGTAGGACATGGGTGATATTGAGCTTGAACTAATATAAGAAAAGTATCAAGCCTTGATGCAAAGGGGGGTGTTTGATTTTTAATGCATTATTCTAATAAAGATAAAAGAAAGAAAGAAAATCCCAAAATTCTTTGATGTCTTAAATAATCTAGCAAAGGGAAATGGTACCATGCAAAGTGGAAAATCTACCATCTAAGGTAAATTATTTTATGAGATAATAACTTACTTTATTCCACTGGGATGACGAGGTGGCCCTTTTATAACCATTTTGATGTTTAATAACCTCCTCACCCTCTTCTAAGAAAGAGTTGATGAGTTCAATGTCCTTACGACTACCAAGTCGTGAGACCTTCCAACCCTAGTAGCTCAACCCGATAACTTGATTTATCATGGCTTTAGCTATAGTGAACCTCATGTTCGTCCCACAAAGACTTGTCTCTTATTCTATGACTTGAAAATTTGGTTTGTTGCCTTCATTATGGTTTCATTTCACAACATAAACATAAATATGCTAGATTTATTATAAAAAATCATTACCTATTATCAAAAATATAATATTTGCATGTAGATGAAGGAAGATGAAACACTAACCTATATGTAATCATTTGTATTTCTATGGTGTGTAGGGGAATGTAAGGTGAATTTGTGTAGGGAATAACCTTGAATTTAACTATATCACAACTATGCTACACCATACCAAGAAAATAAAATATTTCAAGTCCAATAATAGAGATGAAATCTTTAGTAAATATCAATAAGAACAAGCAAATTAGTCACATTAGTTTTGATAGATGAGAACAAGATCTTCTAGCTCATCGCCACGTATAATATCTTTCCTTGTATATAATTGAGCTTATAGAAATATGATTTTTTAATTAAAACATGGAGTTTAAAATGATCTAGAGATTGATTTTGGAAATCTCATATTTGTTATACTTACTCAAGGTTGTATTTGATGTATGAAGTTCAAAATAATCCATGAATATGCAAATGATTATTTTGTTGGAACCATTTTGATGCTCCCACATGTGTACATTTGACTAATTTAGAGGAAATTAACACTTCATCCTCATCCTAGACGTGAATATTGTATTTCCCCTTGGGCATGCATCTATAATGCATCAAAATATGATTGAGGTACTTAACAATTTTGAAAATAGTGAATTAAAAGGTATGAATACTTGCAACAAGAACAAATAAATGAAGTGAATATTGAATGTTGGCACAATTAGTTAAATAGAAGATGATTAAACATAGGATGAAAGGTGATAGAAATTACAAGCTCCAATAGGTATGGATTTAGTCTCTCTAAGACCATGAGAAAGAGGTGCATGCCAAACAAAGAAATTAAAACTTGTTTGATTATATTAAACTTAATAATTTATTTTGAAGTAAGATTTCATAATACTTGTGAGACTATTAATATTGGGTGAGGAGAGTATCATTCTACTTATATATCAAATCATTCAAACTAAAAGCCAATGATAATTTGATATCTCATCTATAGACAAAAATAGTAAATAAGCTGAACATTGGTATAAAACAAAATTTAATGACCTAAATAATGTTTATCTTTATATGATTAGCAAGTAAACAAATATCAAGTTAATAATAAACCTACTAAATTGTTATAAAAAAATTTAAAAAAATTAACCAATACAAAGCATTTTGATCAAATTAAAAAGTAGCCCCTACCAATATAAATAAGACAATTATTTATCTTATTATAAAAATAAAATACAAAATTACTATCAACTACAAGTTGGGTAGCCATTGTTTATTTTATACTTCAATGGGCATAGCAGAGCCTAAAACCAAAAAAATATGCCTATGATATTAGGATAGCATTACAAAAATAAAATAAAAAATTTGACTTCGAGGCTAAAAGTAGTCTTAAAGTAGTTGGCGAAGAAAACAAGAGCATATTGATGTTGAACTGTATATTAAATTCATGTGACAGCTGAGTGACAGAAAAATCCCAGCTTTGACAGAAAAATCCAAATTCATTAAAGTAATGTTGAGCTGGTAGTACGTTCTGTTATAAGAAATGTATGCGGGGGCCAGTCATGACAGCCATTAATTGCTTTCAACATCTCAACGTGATATAATACTGTAACTGTATTTAGTACTGATAAGGATTTTGCTAGGTTGGTAGGGAAAGGTTGATAGGCAATATTACAAACTGATGTATCATCCATGGAAACCAGCTTGGTGCATGACAGTGATATATGAAGAATATCTTCCTTCTTAAAAATCCTGTAAGATTGTATTCATATGACTAATTAAGTTTTGGATGTCCATAAAGTCAGATTCCATGAATGTTTGGAAAGTGGAGGAGCTTTTGCCAATAATTGAGTATAAGTTCATTATAATGATGATATGATTTCTGAACTTTTGGGTATAAGTTCATTATAATGGTGATATGATTTCTGAACTTTTGGAGTTGTTCCTACTGTCATGCTCCATGTATGATTGGCAAATGTGAGGAGAGCTCTTATTGCATTAATGATACCTAATAGGATACTAAGTACACTGTCTGAAACTAAAGCCAAACTTGTCAGTACCCACTAGACCTGCACACAGACTCCATTACAGCTTTGAATTGGAGGGTTGGGTGTTGAAAGCATTTTCTATCTTCCAAGCCTTTGTGTTGACTTGAAGTTAGATTGGAGGGTTGGGTGTTAGTGTTTTTTATCTTTCAAGTCTTTGTGTTGACTTGAAGTTAGATTGGAGGGTTGGGTGTTAGCATTTTCTATCTTCCAAGCCTTTGTGTTGAATCCAAGGTAGATTGGTATTTGTATTACTGTTATTGTTATTAGGTTGAGGATTTAGAATATGGAGTGTAAAGTTAAAGTGTGCATTATTGAGTCATCTCCTCTACTATAAATTTCTTAAATACATCCATCTAAATGGCATCCCAACATATTATTATAATATATTAATTATATAGTGATACATAATTTGTGGCGATATATGAATTTATGTATGTGTTTTGAATTAGTTTTAAGTGTTTTTGGACAACTCAATAATAATATAGTTAATGTGGTTGTCATTGATGCATGTAACTACAAACAATAACTTTAATCTCATCACTCCGCATTACAAAGTTGTATTGAATTTTTTATAGAAATTCAACTTATTGTTTAAGAATATGAGTGTAAAGTTAAAGTGTGCATTATTGAGTCATCTCCTCTACTATAAATTTCTTAAATACATCCATCTAAATGGCATCCCAACATATTATTATAATATATTAATTATATAATTATAAATTAATAAATTTTGTATATCTTAAATAAGTATCCATGTTGCTTGGTCACTAGTAAAATGGTCTCCTCCAAGTAAGGGTTTAGTGAAATTAAACTTAAATGGTGCTTCTTATGAAATTCTAGGGGATTCCAATGGTGGGTGCATTTTAAAAGATTGGGAAGAGGGGTTTATCATGGCAACTTTTGTAAAATTGAAAATTGAGACTAATACTGAAGTGGAAGTGTGGACATTAGTTTTGGGTCTTAGTAACAACAAATAATTAGGTATTTCTAAAATTTATAATGAGGTAGATTCAATATTACTAAGTAAAATGATCTATTCACACTAAACTAGGAGTTCAAAATTGAGCTATATATTCTTCAACTAGTGTAGGATATGCTAGATAACTTTTCAAAATATAAAGATATAGGAAGAACCTTTTTTTATTGGCTCTACTGAATCTAGAATTGTTTAAAATGTTGGAGAATTTTCATACTTTGGAATTTAAATTAGGAAAGATAATATGTTTAGTTGATGTGCTATGAGCTCATGGGATGTAATAATATGGTTTTTTGTATGGAATCATAATGGGGATGGTTTTTGGAGGAATATCCATGTGATAGTTTATTCATCTCATCTTGATGGATTATGCATCCTTCCTCGTAAGCAATTCATAATAGCCTCTTTATTTTCTAACCCTTTTGTTTTACAAGTTATTAAGTGTTTGTACTAAAGAACTAAAGTTGTGGATCTCACAAGGCATGAGAATCATGTGGACTAATTATGATGAGCCTATTACGTTGATGACTCATGTGAAGTTGGTAAGATGGACATTTTGAACATGCCAAGGATTTCTAAGATTGCACATAGTGATCAATGCCATCTTTTAGCTAGATTGAGTTATCATTTATTGTAAAGCTATGATATTTTAGGGTTTATTTAGAGTGATATTTTTTATATTTTCATAACCCTAAATTAGTGTTTGGTTGTCTCTCATCTTCCTATGTTTCCTTTATTTATTTATGGAATCTCCATAATGAACTAGAGTATAAATTGGCAAATGGTCTTATCACCTTGTAAATGAGAATGTCAAAACACAGAGAGATATGAATTGGAGAATTTTGGTAGAGGTGAGATATAGTCTAGTTTATGGATCCCTAGATGATTTTAACAAGGATCTATTCAATAATGAGAAGAATGTATGCAAATGTATGCAATTTTTTAAAAAAAAAGTATTGAATTTGTCATCTCTTGTTAAGAAACATACTAGTGTGAGGGAGAAGATTAGAGGATATTTCGTTGACATTGTGAATAGAGGAGAAAATACTTGTTAGAAAACGAGCAACAAACAAAAGAGTGCAAACAACAACTATAAACACCCTACACCTCAAGATTGGGAAAATGCTTAACTTAACAAAAAAAATGGAACCTTTTACCTTGTTGAGTTGTCCTTGGGTTGGCCCTTCGATCTTTGATGTTGTATGCTCCTTTGATGGAAAAAGATGCAAGTGTGGATTGTGAGATGGATGGAAAAATGGGTGAAAGTGGATGCAAATGCAAGTATTTGGCTAAGTATGGCTCAAGAGAAAATTTTGCAAGAGTTTGGCTAGCACAATGATCTCCCCTAAAATGAGAGAAAAGAGGGGGTATTTATAGAGAATTTTGGATTCTCTAGAGAAATGGACAGTTCAGATTAAACCGACATGGCCAAGATGTAGGGCTATGGTGAGTTGAGAACTCACAAGCCCTCACATCTTGACATGTGACATGTGAAGTGGCTTGAAAAAGATGATGTGCAAATGAGGTGGAAGAAAAAGTACATGACATGGAGGTACTACATAGTACTTTGAGATTTGGACAAGATCTCCTCATAAAGAGGTCATTGTCCCC
>VDFB02171349.1:0-22428 GCA_007258455.2 Sequoia sempervirens | reverse complement strand
TTCTATAGGCTGACATACTCAGCCTTGTTTCAATTGGCATATCACTTTGTCCTCGTGATATCCGTGACTTAGCCTTAAATTTATCTTTGGTTGTCAAGGTTTCCATTATCTCCTTTGAAATTCTTCATTAAAAAGTCAATTCTCTTCCTGCATGGAGGAATCTTGCATCAATGGATCATGTTGATCCATTTCATGTACACATCCAAAGAGCTTACTATAAGCTATCCACTTTTCCTTGTTCAATTCCTGTCTATTTAAATCAAATTCATTCCTGATCAGGTCCTCGGGGAAATTGAACTCATATGCAAATTTGCCACCTTTTATTCTTTGTCCGAAAAGAGCAAAGAAACCTTCAGGATCATGTTGTCGCCTTGGACCAAATCTTATATGGTAATCAACAAAGAATTTGTCAAAATGTGTCCAGCCTCCCTTTGAAAATGTAAAGTCAGACACTACTGTATAATCAGGGAATAATGCTCCCTTCCCCTTTCCAGTTAGGTTATCTTCATGAATACACCCCATCTGCCACATAACTTCTGCAAACCCTAGTCTTGGTGGCACATTGTATGGCAATATGTGAGGGGTTCCTTGAAATCCATATATTCTTAAGATAGTGTTGACTAGATATGGGATAATGTCACCCCAGTTATGTAAAACCCTCAATTCTGGTTTCCTCTCCTTTGGCCGAAGGAAATCATGCAGTTTCTGAGGGATCCTAGGTACATTTACCATCAATCTAGCCCTCAATCTTGTAGCAAAATAATTATCAAATTGCACATAACTGGTGCTTTCCTTATTACAGGAAAATCTGCAGCCCATATCTGTACTGGCAATCTTTCTCCATTAACTGATTGTCTTAAGTTCATATTCTCAGCAAAGAAATCAGCATTCATAAACAAGAACATATGCATCAACATGGAATACCAAAAGAATTGAGTACTAGTATCACCATTCTGTAGCTTCGACAGTCCTTCATCTATCCTCTTCACCAAAAAAGAAGAAAAGTCATATGTTACAGAGAAGTTAGGGTGTTGTATTTACACCCCCATGAACATGTATGCAATCGACATTACTGCACCAGGGCTAAAACCCAAAATCTGACATAGTGAATAGAAAGTAGCCAGGAAAGGCTTTCCAAAACAATTCAATCTGAAGGGTTCTTGGTCACTAGGGCTAATGTAAAATTGTGAATCCCCTGCCTTAACCAAATGAGGTGGAAGCAGCTTAACCCTAACAAGAGATTTCAATTTTGCATACTCCTCCTTCATTTCTTCAAGATTAATAGGAACCAAGTCATCACTTGGTTCACTCAAATCAAAAGTCTGTTGGATAACATCTTTGTTAATTTCCAATAGAACCCCTCCATCATTATCTCTGATTACCCATGTGATAGGGTCATATCTTATGGCCACTACTCTAAGTAAGTCCACATCAAGGAACACATTTGGAACAACCAGCTTTCCCATTTCGTACCTCCATCCATTTGAAAAAGGATTTGGAAAATTCCTCTGTCCATACCATAATCTGAGCATCAGCAACGTTGGAATTATTACACACCAACCCCTCCCCTAGGATTTTCCCTTGCATCAACACCAAACCTTTCCTTCTGTCATTTGTTGATAATGGAAATTGATCTAGGAAATCATCGTACAAGTTTCTTTTCAAATACTCAATGTGGCTAAAGTGCTGCTTGGTTGGTGCCATTTTAGACAAACTAGGGTCTCACTACAATGTTACACTTGAAGTGGCTATGACTAAGCAGAGATAGGAAATTACAGAGTAAAAATACCACAATTCCTCACAATTTATGATTAAACAATAACCCTAACAAAAGATTTTAATGAACTCAGTGACAAGCATAGCAGACCCCCCTTTCCCAAATTTAGGGCGTAATGACTGGGAAATAGAGAAAATTAACTCACTTTTGCACAAACTCCAATTTTGGCAAAATTTCACAATTTCACCTTTGGTCTTCAAACTATTTTCACGTAAATACTTGGATGCTTTGTGATACAAATGAGACGAGTAAATTTATTTTATGTTGATCAAATTCCGCCAGTAGATGTCTCATCCACCATTAAAGCTCACTCGCGGGCCGCACGAACAGCTCCAACCATAATTTTATACATATTTAAATTTGAGCCGTTGATCCTCCAGTTTGATCAAATCATTGACGACCATCTTCAAAACAGGTTGACATAATCGCCAACATGGCAATAAAGGGGCCCACTATGTCATACACCGTGAAGGAATGCCACGTGGCAGTTGCCTGCGATATCACAATGCTTTGATTTATCATCGCGGGATGGTGAGCATCGTCGATATTTTTACCATAAAGCCTGCTCCTTCAAAAATGGTCATCATCCTTTCCTTTAACTGTCGAGCAGCTTTTCCCTTAAAATCATAACATCTGCGTTGAAATAAAACACGTGCATCTTACAAGCGCATTAGTAATCCACCCCATAATACATTTAAAACCGGCGAACGCTTTCTTCACTCCTTCGGCTTCATTGCATGAGACACGTGGCAGGCACCTGCGACATCGTGATCCCAAAATTCTTAATCGTGGGATGGCGGGCACCGTCAATCTTGAAGAGACAGCTCATCAATGGTCACGCAGATTTCATACTTTATGAAGGGCACGTGGCACCCGCCCGTGATATCGCAATCACTGTAATCGCTGATCGCGGGATAGCGGGCGTCGTTGATCTCGTTCCTTTAACACAGTCACCAGCCATGTTGTTAACCTTCGAGCAGCTTTTCCAGCGAGATTATAACATATCCGTGGATTTAGAACATGTGCGTCTTGAAAACACTTTAGTAATCCACCCCTTAATACATTGAAAGTCGGCTAGTGTTTCCTTTACTCTTTAGGCTTCATCAGATGAGACACGTGGCGCCCGCCTGTGATTTCACAATCAACCCAAGCACCATCACGGGATGGCGGGGAACGGCTCAGATCAAATGGTAGTTGGTCAACGATAGCTCAAATTTGATCCCCCGGATAGGACACGTGGTGCCCACCCATGATTTCGCGATCCTTGAATTCGCGATCACAGGATGGCAGGCACCGTTGATATCTGCAGGAAATAGATCAACGGCATCACTAAATCAACCCTTGAGCTCCTCGAATAGGACACGTGGCGCCCACCCGTGATTTCACAATCCTTGAATTCCCGATCACAAGATGGCGGGCACCATTGATATCTGCAGGAAATAGATCAATGGCAGCACTAAATCAACCCTTGCAAAATAAAACATTCATTAAAAGGAGTAGGCATTACTAGGCGGACGACAAATAAAACAAGAGCTGCAGGGCAGCGAAGTTCCTGCCAAAAAGTTATTAAATAGTTATGTTTTAAGAAGTTAGAAATGAAATTATTGATGAGGTGGGACTCTTGTGTAAGAAGAACAAATGATTAAGGATTGTATTTGTTGTTATAACTTTAGTTGTAAAATATTAAATTATATTTTAGATGGTATATATGTTACATATATATTGTATATATACTATAATATTATAATGATGTTAAAATTATATATTAGATATTATATATGTTACATATGTATTATATAGTGTATATACTATAATATGTTGTTAAATTAATAATATAATATATTAAAAAAATATTATTTATTTGAATTTGTTATTAGATTATTTTATATATTTGAATTTAATAGAATGGAAAATATAAAAAATAGACAAGCTAAGTTAAATGATTTATATTGGTAACATAGGAGACAAAAATTAAGAGAAAATATGTTATTCAAAATTATAAAAATAAAACAATATGCTACTTATAACACTATTTTTTCATGAAGGATTAGTATAAGATTTTTGGAATAAACTATGTGATTTTTATATCATCAACATTTCGGATCATACTCCATGATCCATCATCAGGATGATTAGCAATAGAGTATGATCTGAAACGTTGATGATATAAAAATCACACAGTTTATTCCAAAAATCTTGCATACTAGCATCATGGACTGTGGAAACAAAATGTTATTAAATGAAGTGACTATTTAAATTTCAAATAAAAACATAAATATTAAAATATATAACATAAATTTTAATTTATTTTAAAATATAAAAATCTAATTAAAATGTGGTAATTTGTTTTTTAGAGTTTACACTTAGATTTCTATTTTCCCTATTTTTATTATTTTGATCTTGCATGCTTACATTAACCATAATTCATTGATACATAGGAGAGATAATATTTTTTTTAATTTTGATTAATCAAAAAAGGCAAGTATTAAAGATTGAATAAATTAAAAATCATAATAAAAGATTGATTCAAGAAGAAAATTATTAAAATTAAAATTATTTATATTAATAATTAAAATATAAGATAATAAAAAAATTAAAGGAGTTGAAATTTTTTAATCTTAATTATTATAGTGGATGTCTTAAACAATTATACTTTTGGAAATATCAAAACTAAAAATGAAATCAACATAAAATTTTAATAAAATATAGTGTACACTAAGTTAAAGCATTGATATTGCTAGTCAAATAGTATGTAGGGAAAACGAAAACTAAGAGATAAAAATATTTAACAAATAAAAATATATACTATCTATAGCAACAATTTTTTGGGGGCTAGAAATTTATAAATTATAGGTTGGATGGTAAGGCTAACAATTTTTGTTGTGGTTTGTATTTTTCTTCTGTGCTTTGTTTGTGCTAGGCTGTTGCCCATGTGTCTTTCACTCTCTTTGTTTATGCTTGTGTTTTTCCTTTTAGTTGTTTAGTTGTTTGTGGGTTGAGGTGTCTATGCCTTTTCTAAACAAAACCATTTAAAATTAAATTATATCAGTAGTCAAATGCTATGCAAAAAATAAATAAATAAAAAGTTTTACTTTGTAAAATTGGAAAACCTAATTATTATAATGATGAGTTTGTTTATATTAAAAGAAAGGTAAAGATCACATGAATTATTCACACTTAAAAAATTGGAAAACATCCTATTTATAGCAACACATTTTTTTCACTTATTAAATAGTGACTATTAAAATTCTTAATAAAATAAATAAATATTATAGTATAGCATAATAGCTCAAATTCTAATTAATTTAAAAATATCAAAATATAATTAAAAGAATAAAAATAATTACCACTGTATACCACTAACCTAAAATAATGAAAAAAGAGATAAAAAGTCTTACTTTGTAAAATTGGAGAGTCATTCAGTCAAACTGCATCTTATAGAAACTAAAAATATATACCTTTACTTGGTAAAATTTAAAAACCTATTTGTTATATTAGCACATTTTTTATGTATTAAGAATGTAGAAATTATTATTTTAAAAAATATTATTTATTAAAAATTTAACTCTTTTTTTTACGCCGAGAGGCATTATACAATGAAAGCATTCAAGGAATATTCTTCGTTAAGTTTTTGAAACTGCATTTAAATTGACGTTTTTGTTGGCTGTCATGAGTGGTGGCAATTATAATTCTTCCATAGTTAAATTCTAAAAAAATAATTTGAACCTCATATAAAGTCTGGTGCCGAGCAAGTTAATATTTTAAGCATAAATTATCATCATAAAAGTCTCGATCATTTTGGTTGAACGTGTTTTCCTGAGTTGAGGGCCCTAAATCCCAGGTATGGAGGCAAAGTAGGAGAAGGGTGTGGTCGAGCTGGAGGAGTGGACGTGATCTGGTGGAGAAAAAAAGAAGATTTACTATCTTATTATCATCTTAATATTTTTATTATCAAGCTTGACTTCTAAAGGGGAGTTCAAGAAATTGAAGGAGGTAGTTATTGTAACGACCCATCATTCAATCGATCTCCTTAGCCTTTGGAAGGAGAAAATCTTGGCTATCGGGAAAAATAGTAGAGATAGAGGATTTGGGAAAAAGAAAATCTATATTCTGAATATAGACAGGCCCTGAAGGAGTTCGACGAGTCTATAAATGAGTAGAGCTGAGCAGAGCAGAGACGTCTTCAATACAAATTGCAAAAACTGAAAGGGTTTGAAGTTCCTTACACCTATAGAGCATCGTTGCTTGGGAAGCTTAGATTTTACAGGCACGTTTGCTGAAAACTTCTTGCATTTTGAAGCAAAGAAAGTATTAGTATTTTCTAAAACAATAAATGATGCTACATACAGTTTAGTATTGTTTTGTATTATTGGAGATTTTATTATGTATCTATAGTGCCTTTCCAATCCAATATATTGAACAATGCCATTCTGGGTCCATTAGATGTAATCAGTATTAGAGGAGAATTGATATGTTTTGTGAGAGATTGTTTCCATCTTTTGACATCCTTTTTCTACTTTCATTCATGTTTAACTGAGATTGTTTCCATCTTTTGACATCTTTTTTCTACTTTCATTCATGTTTAACGAAAACTTAAAAACGTTTTGAAGTGTTTCTAAAAACATCCAAACCCACCATGGAGAAATACAGTGATATTATGTTGCATGAATTGTTTTGAGCACAGACAAAATTGTATCTTGTGTTTCATGCATTCCAGTTTAGTCCCACTCTACATAGCCCAGTTATAAATAATAGATTTCATCTTTTCATCTTCTGTTTTTATAAATCTACTAAAGTGGATGAACCCAACTGTGCAAACGAATTAGCATAGAAAAGGAAATACCTAAGTTTTTAAGGTTTTGTACTACTGAAGCATCTGGTTGAGTATGAAAGAAGCTTCTACTACAGTTTCCAATCTGATGCGCGAGTATCCTTTTTGTCTATTCCCAATACCAACGTTCCCGAGTGTCATGTGTGGTGTATGTTATTCATGTACAAGCTCTTTCTGTTATTGTGCTTCAATGGAAACATCGGTGAACAGAAGGGAACAAATAATAATGCGATAGCTTTCAAAGGCAATGACAGATTCCACTTGAACGGTTCGGTGTCCCTATGGGGAAGGAGCAAGAAAGCATGAGTGGTGGCTTGCTTTTTATTTTTATTTTTGAATTGGTTTCTTAATTTGTAATCTCAGTAGATACATAAATGGGTGAGTAAATATCTGTGAATATCTTATGAATTTTTAATAGGGAGTGGGATATCTTATTAAGTTCATCTTTTTACTATGTAACATATAATGTGATCTGGACCTTAGCACAGGTATAACCACATTGCTTAAATAGCTCGATGATTCTCAAAGTTTGTAGCAAGTATTACATAATGGTCCAAGTGTTATAAGTATTTCATCTAAAGACTTCATGCTACTGCTTTTTCTCTATTAGAGGTTGTCCCTTTTCCCACTGGTCTTAAGTCTCTTAAAGTCTTCATACTGCCACCAAGACTGTGGGAGACCATCCTTTTTTGTTGTCCTCATATACTGCCTTAAACATATAGTCCTTCTATTTGTCCTTCCGAACCAAAATCATGCATTTCATCACGAGCAGTTGATGGCTGACAGTAAGACCAAAGAAATGATAAGGATACCTTATATCCTATCAAATTATTTGGGAGCTAAACAACATAGCATTTAAGAGAGCTCGTTGATCATGTAAATCATGTCATGTAAATTGTATGCCTCATAGAGATGTTATTGCATGCAATGCTATGACCACAACTATGCACAAATGGATTCGTCGAAAAAGCTTCAGGAAACCTCAAGAAAATGCAATGTCAGGTGTAAAGCCAGGTCGAATTAATATTATTAGGCACATGTAATCTCAATAGATACATAAATGGGCGAGTAAATATTTAGGGTTAGAGTGCAATTAAGATTATGATTATAATTGGGTTATGATTATGGTTATGGCTTAGTTAGGATTAGGGTTCAAATCAATTAGGATTATAATTCAATTAAGGTTGAGGATAGATTAAGATTAGGGTTAAGGTTAGGGTTATACGAGAAAGCTTTGGGTAAAGGTTAGGGTTACGTTTCAATTAGGGTTAGAGACAATTAGGATAAGGGGTAGTAGTAATTTTAGGATATGATAAGAGTTCAATAGGGGTTGTGTTCTAATAAGGGTTAGGGTTAGGGTTCAATTCATATTAAAAGTCAATTAGAATTTGGCTCATCATTAGAATTAATGTTTGTATTGAAATTATAATCATGAATAGAGTTTGAGTTAAGGCTAGGGTTAGAATTAGAATTAGGGGTAGATTTCAAGCTAAGATTAAAAGTCAATGAGGGTTATGGTTCAATTAGAATTAGAGTTCACTTAGGGTTGTAAGTTAAATAGATCAATTAGAATTAGGCTCATCATTAGAATTAACATTAGTATTTAAATTATAATCATTAATAGAGTTTGAATTAAGGTGGGTTCTACGATAAATAGAGAAATTAGAATTAGGCTCATCATTAAAAGTAAGGTTAGAATTATAATAATGAATAGAGTTCACATTAAGGGTATGATTAGAAATAGAATTAGGGTTAGATTTAAGGCTAAGATTAAAATTCAATTAGGGTTATGGTTCAATTGGAATTAGGGTTATGATTAAAATATAGCAACTTAAATAGATAAATCTGTTATAATAAATGCACATCTAAAATCAATTTAAAATTATAAAATTAACTACAAAAAAAATATAATAAATTGATATTAAAAAAATAATGTGATTAAAAATTACATTTACACATAAGTTCATCATATGAAAAAAATATATAACATTATGATTTACTATTATGATTATTCAATTATCACTTAGTTAGGATTATGATTATAATTGGCTTATGATTATAGTTATGCCTTACTTAGGATTAGGGTTCAATTCAATTAGGATTAGAATTCAATTAAGATTAAGGATAGATTAACATTAGGGTTAAGGTTAGGGTTATAGGAGAAAGCTTTGGGTAAAGGTTAGGAATAGAGTTGGGGTTAGGGTTACGATACAACTAGAGTTAGGGTTAGGTTTCAATTAGGGTTAGAGACAATTAGGATTAGGGATAGGATTAATTTTAGGATACAATAAGGGTTCATAAGGGTCAAGAGTTCTAATACAGGTTAGGCTTAGGGTTCAATTAGTATTACAGTTAGAATTAGGCTCGTCATTAGAATTAAGGTTAGTATGAAAATTATCATCATGAATAGAGTTAGAATTAGGGTTACATTTAATGCTAAGATTAATAGCCAATTAGAGTTGTGATTCAATTAGAATTAGAGTTCAATTAGGGTTGTAAGATAAATAGATCAATTAGGGTTATAGAGAGTGTTCAATTAAGTTTAGGGTTCAATTAGGGTTAGAATACAATTAGGTTTATGGGTTAGGGTTAGAGTGCAATTAAGATTATGGTTATGGTTATGGCTTAGTTAGGATTAGGGTTCAAATCAATTAGGATTAGAATTCAATTAAGATTGAGGATAGATTAAGATTAGGTTAAGGTTAGGGTTATAGGAGAAAACTTTGTGTAAAGGTTAGGGTTGCATTTCAATTAGGGTTAGAGACAATTAGGATAAGGGGTAGTATTAATTTTAGGATATGATAAGGTTTCAATAAGAGTTGTGTTCTAATAAGGGTTAGGGTTAGGGTTCAAGGTTCAATTCGTATTAAAAGTCAATTAGAATTTGGCTCATCATAAGAATTAAGGTTTGTATTGAAATTATAATCAAGAATAGAGTTTGAGTTAAGGCTAGGGTTAGAATTATAATTAGGGGTAGATTTCAGGCTAAGATTAAAAGTCAATGAGGGTTATGGTTCAATTAGAATTAGAGTTCACTTACGGATGTAAGATAAATAGATCAATTAAAATTAGGCTCAACATTAGAATTAACGTTAGTATTAAAATTATAATCATTAATAGAGTTTGAATTAACGGTACCGTTAGAATTAGAATTAGGGGCAGATTTTAGGATAAGATTAAAAGTCAATTAGGGTTATGATTAACATATAGCAACTTAAATACAAATTTTTTTAATAATAAATGCACATCTAAAATCAATTTAAAATTATAAAATAAAATACAAAAAAATATATAATAAATTTATACTACATTCAATTCTTCTGCTATAGAAAAATTCAACAAATTATCAATGTTTGAAATCTATTGAATACTATTTTCCTTATATGATGATGATGTAGGCATGGATCCTATCAACAATCCATATAAGCAACCAATTTCTAGGAAAAATGAACCTCAAACAAGAACCATTCCTATTGCAGCACTCAATCCGTACCAGAATAGATGGTCAATAAAGGAAAGGGTTACTAGAAAGGGTCAACTTCATCATTTTAACAATGCCAAAGGACATGGAAAAGGGTTTAATTTTGACTTGGTTGATTCAGATGGTGGTGAAATCAGAGTAACATGTTTTAATGGAGTTGTAGAAAAGTTTTATGATCATATTGAAATTGGAAAAGTGTATCTCATCTCAAAAGGGAGACTCAAACCTACACAAAATAATTTTAACCAAATAAAAAATGAATGGGAAATCTTATTAGAAACAAATTCGATTGTTGAGTTGTGTTTGGAGGAGGATAGCTATATACCAAAATAACAATTCCATTTTACATCGATAAGAGAAATTGACAACATGAAAAGCAATTCTTTGGATGATATTATTGGTTTTGTTCTCTCAATCGACACACCAAACACCATATTCAAAAAGAATGCCACACAAACTCAAAAAAGAACCCTTCAAATGAAAGAGATGTCTGGTTGTATGGTGGAATTAACATTGTGGGGTGATTTCTACAATAAGGAAGGTCAACAACTCCAAGAAATGTGCAATGTAGGAACCTTCGCGATTCTTGTGATAAAGGTTGCACGAATTAGTGATTTTGGTGGGAAATTTGTGGGAACAATTACTACAACCCAGCTCCTTATAAATCTAGATCTTCCTCTCTCACACCAATTGAGATTTTGGTTTGATATAGAAGGGAAGAATGTCCATTCTCATTCTATTACAAAGGAAATCTCATTTGCGATTGAAGAAAAAATGTTAAAAAGTATCTCATAAATACAAGATCAGGACCTTTCCAACTCTGGAAAACCTTATTGGATAGTGATAAAAGCTACCTTATCTTTCATTAAGGTAGACAATTTTTTTATATAGCATGCTCCTTGAAAATTGGAGATAGGCACTGCAAAAAGAAGGTAAACACTAATGAAAATGGTCAGTGGTATTGTGGAAGATGTGATAAAACTTTTCCTGAATGTGATTATAAATATATACTTCAATGCAAAGTGCAAGACCATACTTCATTCACTTGGATTACAATTTTTGAAGAAGTGGCAAAAGAAATTATGGGTGTTACAGCAAAGAATTGAACATTTTGAAGCATGAAAAACAAGATGATGTTAAATTTTCAAACATTATATAAAAGGTCCTTTTCAATAGATACATATTTAAACTTCAAGTGAAAAAAGAGACTTATAATGATGAACAAAGGATTAAATGCACAGTCATAAAAATAACAAAGTTTGATTATTCATCTGAGAGAAAAGCTTTATTAAACTCAATTGCAAAGCTATAGGTTTCGTAACATTCAAATGCTTTTCCTTTCTGTTGTTTGCTTCGTCCTTTTCCTTTCTGGCAGCTGGTGTTTTCTGTTGGACTTTTGTTTCCTTTCCTTATTTTTGTAAACTATGTGGTTTCAGGTCACTATAAAACCCGTTTTACCCTTTATAAAAAACATCCAAATGCTTGAATGTATATAATGTTAACAATGTATTCAAACATTTGGAAAAAAAAAACCAGTGGATATATCTAAGTTAGTTAATGCAATTTTATCACACAATATACTTCTTTGATGGTGTTAATACTAAATCTAGTGATTGATGAACATTCCTACTTTTAAATTTATTGCTCTTGGTTGATTGTTGTTATAGACAAGTTGGTATGATTTCAAATTTGAATGTCTACCCTTATATATGGGAATTGAGATAAACAATGGCATAAACAATAATGAAATCAAATTGATTGCTTTCCAAATTCATATTCATGAAAATCTAAGCATTTTTTCAAGTCAATAGGTGTCTCGATAAAGATAACTCTCTCGGCGTGTTTTACATATATTATTAATTAATATAGGTATGCTAGTATTAAAACAATGAAAAGAATAGTCAATTTATAACAGTAATCTAAAAGAATGTAAAAAAAAATCTAAATTATATATAAAATAAATATTTCAAAATATAAAATATAAGTATAAATTTAATGAATAGGTTGAATGATAAGATTAGCCATAACATCTAAAAATTAAGGAAGTTATTAAAAAAGACTAAAATTTAAATATAAATTTGTTGATTAAACTATAATCTTCTTAAAAATTAAAAATATTAATATCAATATAATTTAACTATTTTAATTTTAAAATATTTTAAATTAATATGAAGTATGATTTGTTACAATATATATAAGATTAATAGATGAATACTAAGTATGATTTGTTACAATGTAGGATTATACAAGTGATAAGATTAATAGATAAATACTAAGTATGATTTGTTACTATGCAGGATTACCCACCATTCCATAATAATCGTTAATGAAAGTAATGGAAGCCAAAATCGCTTATATCGGGTGAAAATTGTGTACCAATTAGATTCAAGAGAATTGATTTTTGAAATATATTTTGTTATATAATTCACATCTATACATTGATAATAGATTGAAAAAATTCAAATAGAAAAATTATTCAAGTTCTCATTGGTTAAAGTGAGAGTTATTAATAACTAGTTAAATTCTGGTGGTGCCTATAGTTCCCTGGTAGGAACTAAAAATTATATTTATAGAAGAAAAATAAAATAAATCTACAATTTGTTTTATAATTTCACTTTTAACTTTACATGTATGTTCACTCATTAAGTTGTATTTTTTTTACAATAAGAATTTTATTTTAGATATTTGTTTATAAAATATAAAGATGCATTAAAAATATATTAAAAATATTTTTCTTTATATTATATAGCATTCATAACATTAAATTAACATGGAATAATTTCACAATATCACTTAACATTCATAACTTAAACCTTTTATACACAATATCAAGTTAATTATAAAAAACACATGCATAAAATTATTTATAAGCAACTTAAATTTTTTAACAATTTAATATAATTAAGAAAAATTAAATAAAAATTATACATAAATTTATGAAATATTGATTTACTTATCAAGAAAAAACAATTATAAATTTACTTATTATTGATAAAGTTACTTACAATCTATTTTAACCATCAAAGAAAAATTAATCATTAGTGATTGCAACATTATTGGCACATCTTTTAAAGTGACAAATAAACATTGAAAACACATTTATTTTTAGTTCGGCCAAGGGAACTATGCGACCCTTTTCCTTAACAAGTTATTAATAACTTTGATTTTAACAAATGAGAACTCAACTTTTTTTTGTTTGACAAATATTTGTATATAGTTAAAGTAAATATGCAAGATTTTTAACTTTTCAAATTTAAAAAATTAATTTTCCTCAATTTTATTGGCTACAAAACTTTGAGTGATAAAGGTGGATTTTAGGAAGCATAAACTTTTTTTTTTCACCTATAATTAATCTATTTCGTTATTTTGAATCTTTTTATTAGTTCCTGCGAGGGAACTATAGGCACCACCAAATCTTAACTAGTTATTAATATTTCTCTTTTTAACCAATGAGATCTAAAGCATTTTTTCTATATTTCAAAATTCATTTCTCTTCAATCTAATTAGAAGACAAATTTCACCCGATATAAGCAATTAATGTGCTTCCATTACTTCCATTTCGAATCTTAACTAATTTTTAGGAGTTTTATTAAACTTAGGTTGTTTATTTCCAATAATTCAATGAGGTAAACCATACTAACTATTTTGAAAATTAAATTACACTATAACAATAAATTACTTTTTATTAAATTACACTATAAAAATAAATAACTTTTCATTAAATTACTTACTAATTACCCCTCACACTGGGTACGTAACATTTATTTACTATTTTCCTTTACATTATTAAAATAATAATAATAATTAATAAAATTTATACTTTGAATAACAAATGCTAACTAATTAATCAATATAACATCAAAATTCAACTATTTTTAATTACCTTTCTACTAAATTGATTTGTAGCATAAATTTAATTGAGCTAATTCTTTCAAAATATTAATACCAATTACTCAAAAAAATTACTTTTTAATATAAATTAATTAATTATTATTTAAAAATAAATGAATACCTTGTAAATTATTTTTATATTATAATTTAAATAAATTAATACTAATCACCTCTCTTTGTCATAAATTAATTCTAAAACAACACTTATTAAACATATATTTAAACTAACAAATTTTCAATTGCTTTGAAATTTGAACTAACTCTAATTACTAAGATACGTTTTGCAAAATAAATGAATTAAGACTACAATAATTATTTAGAGTAAATACTAATTACTTTTATAAAATATTTATTATTTTTAAAAATCAACTTTAAAATTAACAGTAATTACTTTTAAATCAAATTGAAATTAATATTAATAAATTAATCATTTAAATCAATCACAAATTCTATCATATTTGTTTTAGAAATAATTCACCTTCTATTTACAACTTATATTAATTACTATATATTAGTTTGTGAAATAAAACATGTTAACTAATTAATAATTAGTAAGGAAATAAATAACTTTATTATATTAATTAAATAAATAGTCTAAATTTAAAGATTTTTTTCTTCTCATTTAAATTAAAAAAAATGTTTAGTTTTAGCCAAGTTTAAATTTTCATATCCAATTTAAATGTTCATATTAAATATTTTAATATATATATAAATATATAATAAATTTAAATATTTGTAAAGACAAATATATATATTTTATATTATATTATAATTTTTTTAAAATAAATATTAATTAATAATAAAATTAAAATTTTATTAATTTTTTTAAAGTAACAAGGCCATTGGCCTCTCCATAGATTTATGCACGCTGTAAATATATATTTTAAATATTTACATTGAATTAAAATAAATATATATATAATTATTATATTTATATATGTATTAATTACTAATATATATATTTATAACTATATAAATTAAAATTGACATGATTCCCTTTTTTATATTAATATTTGAATAAAAATATTATCATAAAATATTAAACTTTAATTTATTGAAGTAATGAAATGTATATGATTTTAAAAATTGTAAATAAATTGATTGAGTAAAATAATTTAGAGGAAATAATATAAAGAAAAATTATTTTAATTATTAGATTGTTTTTTTTATAAGAAAAACATAATTTCCTTCAAGATCTTTTCATAAGAATATGGGTTTGAGCCACATAAAATTATTTTAGAAAAAAAACTATCTTCAAAACAAATTTTAATTTTCAAAGAACATAAAAATTAAATATATGCATTTTAATATTTGAGTCAAATATAGATTTTTAAGAAATATTTTTTTTAATTGATTCCTCTACTTGTTAAGTAGGAAAGCATAACTAGCTATGCATATTCATCTCAATTCCTTTCAACCTTATAAGTTAATATTCAAGTAGATACCTACTTATCAATTAGGAAAACCTGACAAACTATGTAGATTGTTTGTAACTATATATGTTTACCTCAACAAACTCTTTCTATTCATCTCAATTCCTTTCATCCACATGTGTTCATTCTAAACTATAAAAAATAAACTACCTCATCCTCAAAAAATTTTGGCTACACAACAAGTACAATTACGTTTCTTAATCTATAACATCATGTAATATTATAATCTTATCAAAATATTATCTTTTGACAACTCAAGCATGATCATCCTTAAATTGTTTCAAAAATTTATATCTATTGGATAACATAGTGAATTTGAGCAACTTAGTTTCCCCTAGATTTTGAAAGCAATTATAGTAGCATTGAGCTTAGAGACCATAATGTTGTATTATGACTAAAACAATTTTTTTCCTTTAGATGGACTTGACAGCATATGTAGAGAAGCATGAATTTGTTTTTGATGTAGTCCTAGATGAGCATATCACAAATGATGATGTGAACTAATGTATCCATGCCATTGTTCTCATTTGGAGTAAAATCATTATATCATGCTTATAACTATCCTTGATTACGTCTATCAATAGATTGCCTAATCTCCATTGAGAATGTCATAATCTATAAAAGGGGTTAGATATTACTATTATTAACACCTAGAGTTTTCACATGGTACACCACTATTGTAGTCGATGTAATACAAATATGATCGGAACATTTATCTCTCTTAATGGTGTCAGAAGTTCTATCTTAATGTTGATGACTAAAAGCAAACTGGATGTTGAAAGAGTGTTGGTTAAACTTGAATTTTTATGGTATGTCATACTTCTATGGTTTGAATTAGTGTTATGATTATGGTCAAGTTCAAGTTATAGTTAGGGTTTATTTAGGCTTATTTTGGTTAATCTTACAATTGGGGTTTATCTAGAATGCTAATTGAACCCTAATTTAGCCCCTACAACAAGGTTCAATTAGAGTCAGGGTTCGAGTTCAATTAGGGTTAGGGTTGGCATTCAATTAGTGTTATGATTAGAATCAAGTTCAAGTTACAGTTAGGCTCCAATTAGGCTTATTTTAGTTCAGTTTACAATTAAGGTTTAATTAGAGTTAGGTTTATGGTTCAATTAGGGTTAAGGTTAGGGTTCATTTAGATTAAGGTTCAAGTAGGGTTTATTTAGGATTTAATTAGGGTTATGATTATTGTTTAAATAGGGTTAGGGTTAATGTTAAGTTAGGATTAAAATTATTAATCTAGAATAAAACTTGAAGCTAAGGTTAGAGCTATGGTAAGTGGTAGAGATTAGGCTTAAATTAGGGTTTAATAAAGGGTAGGGTACAATAAGGGTATAATAATATTGGTTAATTTTTAATTCATGACCATGCTAGATGCCAATTTGGTTTAAAAGACCCCTTGTTGAAGCCCACAAGACATTTATTTCTATATACCTTAGATATTGTTCATATTTATTATCATTGTGTTTGACCTCATGAGAATGCTTCAGAGTAAAGTACACCTTGCAAATCCACCTACACCAGGAGAACCATTCAATCTCTCAAAATTTTACTGTTATTCTACAATGATTATCAAATTGGATATGTCCAAAGCCTTTAATAAGTTGACTTGGCAACTTCTATACTGCATATACCTCTTGTCAACTTCAACCAGGGGAGTACTAATTGCATAATGAATTGTCTTCTTTTTCAATTTGATTAATCATCCCCCATAGGGTCTTCTTCATAAATTAGGGGATTAAGTTAAAGAGACCCATTATCATGTTCTTTTTCCATCAAAATGGTAGAGGCCCTTAGTGTAGAACTTATACTAGCTAGTATGTTACAAAAATTTACATGACTTCCAATTCTAGCAGCACAAGCCAATACATAGTGTTTGCAGATGTTACCTGACTTACAAGATAGATGAGTTTCTAGAGGAGATGCAAATAAAGACAACTTTTCAATTTGTTTCAGTGCCCAGTGTGGAGTATCTAAAATTTATTGTTAATTATGAATCTGACATTGACATATATCATTGAACTAAGATTGATACTATTGTTTTGATTCATTGGCGATAATTATTGGATCAGTGTGAAAAATCTAGAGATTTGTGTTTGACTGCAAAGAGTTATCTCTTGTGATTTATCAACAAATATTATTTCTATTCGTGGGCTTCTTACACAAGACAATATATTTATGCATTTATTGTAGAGTCTATTCTAATTGATCATAATAAAAAAACTTCTAATTTTGAAAATAATATAACATAGAACCAAATAGCAGTGAAAATCCCAAACAAAGATTGTCAAGTGTGTATCTCATTTAGTTTTTATTTAATCTTTCTCTTTATGTCTACATTTTCTTGAAGTTTTTTCTGATCATCCAAATAATTTAACGTTGATGGATATGTAACACATTTAGTTCATTCATTCCCTAGTTCATCATATTTGGCAAAGAGCATGCCCATCTAGAGATGACCTTAGAATTTGGTTATGACTTATCCAGAGATAGTGATGTCGACAAAAATTTAAATGAGACAAGAAGATTTGGAAGCTAAGGGTATACACATCAATGTCTAAGTTAAACAATTAATACCCTAGATAAACATCAATTCACACAGTGATGAGTCTGTAGTACGTAGTTGTGATTCTAGATAGTAGGTGAGCCAAATTTGGTTCATGGTGATTGGTTTAAACCTGGTGCAATACTAATTGATCTTGGCTTAAATGCAGTAGAGGTATGACACCTTCTAATTGCCTTTTTCAAAAAAAAATCGTAAGTAAAAGATGGTTAATATATAGCAAATTAAGCAAGTATTGGCATGGTGTGTTGGTTTATAGGTGGCATTGTTGTGCTTTCCAGAAAGGTTCAAACCCCGTTGGGGTGGTATTGTTCAATGGTTGTATCCGGTTCATAGCTCCGGTCAAAAGTGTTTACCCCTTGAATAAAAAAATATATATAGCAAATTAAAACTATTGCTTCTACTTTTGTATGAATCTAGTGCTAAAAGAGAATACCAATTAGTTGGTCATGTTTCCTATGAAGAGGATTCAAGAATAACTTCATCAATTAATCCTCTACCTTGTGGTCTTGGTCTAATGAATATTGCTATGCTTTTTTCCACTACTCTAAAATCAACAAAATGAGCATATGGGTTCAATTGAGATTTATGATGTTTGATCTAGGCCTTTTGCAATACACAACAAATACAAACAAAACTATTCTAAAACTTTATGGTAGGAACTTCGCAGCTCTGCAGCTCTTGTTATATTATAACATTCATAACTTAAACCTTTTTATACACAATGTCAAGTTAACTATAAATTGTATAGATTTTAGATTTGCTATATCTCTCATATAATAACATAGGTAACGAAAATATTTTAAATTATATAATTTCAAAAAAAAATTGAATGAATTTATAGAAGATTATTTTTTATTAAAGTGATGTAATCTAATCCCAATACCAATATTAATTATAAGTCTAACCATAACCCCAACCCTAAACATAACTATGATTCTAAACTAACATTAATGAAACCCTAATTGAACTATAACCCTAACCCTCTAATATCAACCTACCCTAATTGAACCCTAACACTAACCCTAAGCTCTATCATAGACCTTAATCTTTACCCCAACCCCAACCCTAATCCTAATAGAATCATATACCTAATTTTAATTAAAGTCTAACCCTATTTGAACCTTAAACTTAATTGAACTCATGTTTAGGGTTAGGGTTCAATTAAGGTTAGGGTTGAATTATGGTTATGGTTAGGGTCAAAATTCAAATAGGATTATGGTTGGAGTTTAATTAAGGTTTCTATTCACTTAGGGTTAAGGTTCAATTAGTATTCAATTTGGGTTAGGGATCAATTAGGGTTATAATTCAATAAGGGTTTAATGAAGGTCAGGGTTAAGGTTAGTCTTAAATTAGGCTAGATTGCGCTTAGGTTCAATTAAGGTAAGGATTATTGTCTGCCTTAGGTTAGGGTTCACCAGAGTTCTCTAGGGTTTTGATACACCATAGGGTTACAATTATAGTTCAATTAGTGTTAGAGTTAGGGTTGTAATATGAGTTCAACTGTAGGTTAGGTTCAAGGTTTAATTAGTGTTAGAGTTAGGTTGCACAATAAAAATTTTCCATAATGATGCGGGAAAGGCATTCAATTGATTCATATACAAATGCATAAATAAGAATCATAATTAAAAATTTCTAGAACTAAAGTTATAACAAATACAACTCTTAGCTTAATCATTTGTTCTGTTAGGTTGGGATAAGAATTTAATGGGTCCAACTCGAGACTTAGGAAATAAAACCCCGCAGAGAAACCGCCAAAATCAAAGTTAATTTTAATTTTAATCTAGTGGACGCAGTTTCCAAGCCATTAACCTTAATGGTCATGTTGGCTTAGCCGCCAAAGCCTTTCATTAAATACTAACCGTGCAATGTGTAGGTTTTCCAGATTCGAAGATATGGGAGAAGATCTCGATCATACCCTGCCAACTCGCAGACCTAAGGTGTCGCCCTGTTATTTGGCACGAGATCAGCAAAAGGTTGATGTGTGTCCTGTATGGAATGTGGGGCCCAATCTCCACTCTTCAGCTCATAACCCGTGGTTTTAGATTGACAACGAAGATCAAAAGCTAATGTAAATCTCTGTTGTTCTAGCTAGAAAGAGGAAGATGAAGGTTGGTGAAGCATTAATGAATTATTCCTTGCTTGTGTAGACACGTCGATCTCAATGTGTGTGAAGATGTTATTGTTGGCAATCATGAAGGGTGATCTTTGGATTCTTATGTAGCTCTAGTTAAATGGTGACAGTACATACGTCGCCAAATTGCCATGTTTGCACATGCATGTTTATTAAGCATTGATGAAGGTTGCCATTACCTCGCACAATAAATAGAAGAGGAATTTACTACTAGTAGTGTCATTCTTGTAGCAGTTAGAGCACTTTGTGGGTTCATTCTAATCAAGTTTGAGTGCTTGTCTGAGAAGAGAAAATGAGTAAATCAGTAAGGAGGTCTATTCGTTTGAGCTCACAAAAGCTCGGTCCTGCTATTCAGGAAGGTACTTTGGTTGACAAGCCCAGGCTTGTGCCCACTAGATGCAGTAGAAGGTTGCAATTCCAGGACGTTTCTGCTCAACTGGTAGATGACAAAGGCAAGCAGTCGGCGGTGTGCTCCATTACTAGTGTTGGTAGGAAAATAAGGTATGGGCGGCATGGCTCCTCTGGATGCCAACACTCACCCATTGACCTTACAAGCAACACTTTTGATGATGTAACCAAGACCGACTTGGACTACTATCGGTATTTACCTCTCTTCAATCACGGTCTGTTCTCTGATGACAAAGAGATAGTTGTGGTACCATTGGTTGTTAAAACCCCAAGCAAACTGACTCGAACCGTATTGGGCAAGGACAATAAAGAAGACGAGGCTGAGAGTCTACCGTATTGGGCAACAACTAGAAGTGGGCGTGTATACCAGGGTCAGAGTGTTGGGAGTCTACTATATTGGGAAACAACTAGAAGCAGGCGTGTATACTAGGGTCAGAGTATTGGTAAGGGAATGGTGGCGGGTAAATAAGAAGTTGTTGTGCCTTCGTGGCAATTTGGTTTCCTGGCATTTTTGTGTGGATAGCAAATAGGGGATTTTGATGACAATTTGTGTTCCCTTTTCTTTTAGATTTCCCCAGTTCGTGCGCCAGGATTTTGATGACAATTTGTGTTCCCTTTTCTTCTAGCTTTCCCTAGTTTGTGCGCCACCATGTTTTGCAGATTCAACATGTGGGAAGTTTTGAAATAGAAATTCAAATGCAAATGAGATTTTGTTCAAATTAAAACCCCAAAAGGACCGACCTCAACTGCATTGGGAAACAAACGAAGCGTGCTGTATACAAGGGTCGAGTATGGTATGGAATGAAAAGCAGTAAATAAGAAGTTGTTGTGGTGCCTTCGTGGCAATTTGTTGCCTGGATTTTTTGCGTGGATAGCGACAAGGGGAGTTCAATGACAATTTGTGTTCCCCTATTCTTTTACGTTACCCCAGTCCATGCACTATAAATGTTTTGCAGATTCAATGTGTGGGAAGTTTTGAAATGAAATTCAAATGCATTGGAGTTTTTTTCAAATCAGAATTTGTGGTGAAATTACATTTGAGCTTGAAGCTTGTTGCTCCCTTGTCATATAAAAGGAAATTCAAGGCTCATATGTAGGGAGAGAACTGATGAAAGCTCTAGCTAGGTTTTGAGTTGAATATATGGGTAGAATATGTCCTCTGATGAGGAAGTGATATATGTGGTGGCATTGGTTGTTAAAACCTCAAGCGGACGGAATAGAATAGATAGCCTGTTTTGATTTTTGGATGAATATATGCAAATTATCTTAATTTGTATGTAGATATGACTTATAAGCATGAATAAATGTATAATTCTAATATATTTTCTCTCCTTATGTGGATTTGAGTGAATTTTGAAATGAAATGTTAATGAAGTTGTCATTCTTCTCTTGAGAATTTGTTCAATTGTGTGTCTATGTTTTTGCTTTGATTCAAGAAAATCAATTAAATGCTTAAATGGAGTCATAAGTTTACAATTATTTACAAAGGATTTGATAAGTAGTAATATATTAGAGAATTGAGCTCCATAATGCAAGGTATTATATGAGGGCCGGGCTTAACCGACACACTCTAAGGGTACACTCCCTTAGATGTCTGGCACCATGTGGGGCCCTCTTAACCCAACCTCTCTCTCATTTCTATAGCATTTCTTTAACCGCACCATTTCAAATCTATGTTTCCGTAGTACTCCACTGTTGCAGTTTACACTTGCCATTCCCGTTCCCGTTCTCCTTCCATAGTTGTTCACGTTTTCTGTTTGCACTTTACACATTTGCTCAGTCATTGGATTGGGGGATTTAGTGTTAATCCCACAATTCATTTCATTACATGAATTGTGGTGAGTGGTCCTTTTATATTACGAAGTATCGGTTCATTTTCTTTGTTAGGAAATAGAAAAGATTTA
>VDFB02171348.1:0-39872 GCA_007258455.2 Sequoia sempervirens | reverse complement strand
TACATAAAAATCAGAAAAAGTCTTGAAAAAATACAAAAATACATAAAATCAAAAGTCTTAGTAACATGAAATTAAAAAGTCTTGAAAAGTGCAAAATAAGTGGTGAAAACTCCGACAAATAGGCGCCACTTGTGATCAAATGGCCTCTATCTATTAGCTTATGTCTTCTATTCGCTATGGTACTTCCATTCATTTCTTACCATTTGTATATATTTATCATATCCATATTACGCAATTGAACTTTGTGTTTCATCATGGCTTGATGAAATTTGTACATATCCATAATATTTAGGTTGTGTTTACATTGGGGGCAAAAACACAGACTAAGACAAGAGAGGGGCAATGAGCTTTTAGAACATCACAAACAGACAAATGACGGTTTGACAAAACACAACATACATTGACGCATCAAATCAACCACAACACCAAAACGATCACTCAATGCCAATAACATCAAACAACATGGTCAAAACAACGTTAATCAAATTGCAAACATCAATGTTGATAACCAAGTTGGATGATCTTAATCTAAATAAAGTTTGGAATACTTTGGGAAAATTTTGAATTGTTGGTTGATTTTCTATCATATCTCTGGAGCAATTTGATGATGTACTGAACTAGAAAATCAAGGAAGGAGTATGCTTTTTCTTTGTCTGTTGTTTGTGAGTGAATCATTAGTACTATGCAAATTGGTCACGAGACATGCTTTACTAAGTATCATTGATGACATTTCAGAATTTGCATGGGAAACGGGTTAACTCTTGTCTGTTTATGCAAGTGATACTCAGGTCATCTCGGTTCAATTATACCTAGATGCTTGTATTAACTTGCTATATCAAAAATCATGAAAGCAATACTCAGGTCATCACTGGTGCTAACATACCCTTTGATGCTTGTATTAACTTTCAACATTTCAATGCTCTATGATGACACAAAAAACACAAATAAGCTCTCAAAATGGCAATATTGTACATATACCCTTCATGGTTAGTATAGATTACGTCGATTTTAGAATTTTCATTTTGCATTTATAGATTTTTCCAAAAGTTGGCAAAGTGTAAAAGTTTCATATCTTTTTGAATAAAATGACTGAGTACATTTTGACATTCACAAAAACATCATTACATACATTTTTAATACATATTTGCATCAGAAAATCATAAAAATAAAGCATACATCATAATCAAAATGTTCATGGGCATTCATAAATTGTACCATCCATCATTTCACATGCATATTCATAAAATCATTCATTAATAGATTGCAATCATATCATAACATTGCACTTTCATTTTCACATCATAAATCATGCATACATATACATCATGAGCATTAACATCATGAAACCATCACATAAAACATCATGCATATAGAAAATAGACACATTCATCACATAATAAATCATCGTTGCATATCATATATCTCAAAAATGAATAAAATATACAAAGATGTCAACTATGCATGACATAACATCATCCAAAATGGGATCATATCAGTGTGTATACAAATGTCTCACAATGATAACACATCATATAAAAAGAACTATGAAGTGCTATCCTCTGATGGTGCTGGTCTGGGACCTGTCCCATCTACACCTGATAAACCTGCTCCACCTACCCTTGATGATCCTCCTAGGGGTAATGGCTGCAATACACCCCTACTAGTAGCCCGAGAGCGACTATGTGTAGACCGAGACTGTATAACTCACTCTTTGTTCAAGTGGCACTACATCATGGTATCTGATCCTATAGAACTCTGCCTCCCAGACGGCTCTGGTCAGCTCTCTTGTCATGCTATCACCTACTGCTTCTCTCTACAGATTATCAACTAAGGCCATGGCCTCCTCACCCTTTTGTCTGGCTATATCTCTCTCGGCCTTCACTATCGTCAACTGTCCCTGTAGTTGTGTAACCAAGGCATGTTCCTGTGCTAACTAACCTTGTAATCTCTGCACTCTACTCTGCAAAGTAGGTATATGACTTGGCACCATTAGATCTACTAAAGACAATGGATCTGAATGTCTCATCCATGGTCCACCTTTTCCACCACCTCTGTTACCACCTCTGCCGCTACCTCTACCACCTCCTCCACCACTATCACCCCCACTCTCCTCATCACTACTATATCCATCCCCATTTGACTCATCATCATCATCCCCCTCAGAGTCATCACCCTTTGAAGTTGTCTCTCGCTGACGCCTATGTCCGCCTCTATGTGGTCTCTGCTCCGCAACTTGAGCAATAGGCTCATCAGGATCAAATAATCATGGTGCAGGATGTTCCAACACATCCTGACCATACTCTGGAGTCATTCCCCTATCAATAATATCAGCTATGTACTCCCACATCTATGCTCCCAAACCAGTGAACTCTACCACTGCTGTATCATATGAAATATGCGGACCCCACACTGTAATCTCCTGCTGCCGACGTGCATAAATAGACGAACCCTGTGGCATACCCTGAGGCTGACCATACGGTCACCATACACGGCCAAGAAGAAACCTCTCAATAATCCTAGGAGTATGACCAATCAGATATCTAGTGGTAAAAACATAGGGCATCTCCCTAGCATCCTCTGCCCATGCCTCACAATCTACATAAGGCTGCCAACATACTGTATCGAGATCATCCAGAAGACACTGCCAATGATCCAATTTTCCCAGCCTCAGTTGAGAAATGACATCGGTATATCTAAATCTATATGGTTGACCAATAGGTTGTCGTCCACGAGTCAATGGTCGCATAATGACAAAGTGCTCCCATGCCCATATCTGTAAAAGTGAACAACCAACAGCTAAACTCCGGCCTCCACCGTACACAATATGGTGTAGCTCATCATATAAATGTGCAAGCATGCATGATCCCCAAGCATTGTTTACTCCAATAATGGTAATTCAATACACTACAAAAGCAAACTAGAAACACAGTGTCATTGAGTATGTAAAATCATTCACAGGACAAAACAGATGTATATGAAGCATTGCAGTCTTTATTCATGTACTTGTAGTATTACATTATCATATCAATCTACCCCTCGACTATGAACCATACAACAACATAAATAGTTAACTAGCATCGGTTGAGAGCACCAACCATCGGAAACTGACAAGTACTAACTAATCCCGAGTGCTAACTAGTCTCGGGTGCTAACTAGTCCCGAGTGCTAACTAATCTCGAGTGCTAACTAGTCCTGAGTGCTAACTAATCTCGAGGACTAACATTATTTATTTATTATATTTGCTAATTAACTATTTAGCGGCTTACATCATCCCCCCTCAGAAAAATTCATCTTCCCAGACGACAATTACAATACTGGGAGATCAATACATAAATTTCAGTGAGAGGAGGGTTGAGAGGACGTCCCTGGTGGCTGGGGAACTGATGAAGTGGTAGCCGGAGTGTTCAGCTGTCATAGTCAGTACACCTCCTCTATATGCTGTTGAAGGTGATGAGAGGCCTTCAATTCCTTCTCTCGAGTGGTCTTGACCAGGTGCACTACCTCCTTGAAGTTTTTATTAACCCTCTCTAGTTCTTTGTCTTTTTCTGCCAACTGGCGGCCCATCTCCTCCTCAAGTGCTTTCATCCTCTTCTCCATACCCTGAATGCTTGTATCCTGAGCGATCACTTCTAGCTTCTCCTTCTCCAACAAGCAAGTGAGCTCTTGTATTTTCTTCTCAAAGGATTCTGCCTTGGCCTGTATTTTACGGGAAAGGGTGATAGCTTGATCCGCTTTCCTCGTCATTTTGTTTAGATGGATCTCATACTCTCGGAAAACTAGAAATAATGTCTTGTATGTTGTCTCCATCTCAAATAATTGTGCCACCAGCTTGTCGTCTTTCCCATGCAAAACTGGCCTCTTCAGAAACCAAGCGGCCATCATTTCTGGTGTCTTCTTCGCCAACCAATCACCAATAAATATCCTGTCAAACTCTCTACCACTCCCTAAGTTCATGAACTGAATGATCCTTTGTGCCTCATGCTCGTCTATATATGGGCGAGTAGTTCTGGTGTAGTGTTTTTGAAATGTCAGACACTTCTTGGATGACCAACGCAATAGGCTCAAGGCTGTGAATGTACCTCTCAATTGTACCTATTGGGTCCTTGTGATCTGGCTTGGGGATTATCACAACAATCCCTTCTGATGCATCATTATCACTGGATCCACCGACATATCCTTCATTAACCATAGCTGTAGGTACAACCATCTATGGTGTGGTAAGAGGCTCCTCATCTGACATAATATGGATCACCTATGCCATCTCTCCCCCCCCCACTGCTTGTTGCTCTACTATTGGCTGCGTATTCTCCATAGCCACCATTGGCTGAGTGCTCCTGGCCGATGCAACATCTCTTCCCACCTCTACCTCCATCAATCCTGGTGAGTGTATGGGGGAGATGTCCTCCTCCCGAATAGGTGTTCCCATTTTCCACAGCCATCCATCTACACCTTTTGTCTGAAGTGTCCCTCCTGGTGATGTCGGTGCATCTATCTCACCTATCATACCCTCCAGTGTTGTGTCCTCCACCACCCCTAGTGGTGTCATCTCGCCTGCTGATGCAACTACCTCAACTATGCCACCTTCCTCAAACTTCTCTTCTACCTCCTGTTTGGTTGGGGCTTTCACTGGAGTATTAACATCTACTGAATAAACTTTGACTGGTGAAGTACTATCGGCAGATGAAGATAGTGCTAACTGCTCATATTCTTCACTATCGGCTTGTTTCCTCTTCCTCTTCATTGTCTTTAGCTCTTCTGTGGTGCTCCCAACATCCAAAGTTGTCCATCTGAAAACTGTAGGCCAAGAACTGTCATAATCCCTTGCTGGCTGAAATTTTCCCAATTTCCCCTCTGGCACTTGATTGTAGACGGCATCCAGAAAGAGGGCTATAAGATGCTGGATCATATAAAACACCTTGTGTTTGCATTCTAGGAACTCTCTAATCCTTTCTGATAGGTATAGTGCCCAATTGTAAACCTTTCCCCCACTCAACCCGAACATGTACTCAACCATCCAGGTTGCAATATCTGAGGCTCGGCTGGCGCCTGTCAACTTGCATTTGATAAGATCCATAATGCACTTCTAATCACCATTCCCCAGCATATTTTTTCGTAACCCTCGAGCTCTTGCACTCCAAATTATTTCCTTTTCTTTGGCAGTGATATCCGATCGACAAATTCTTTTAATAATCATTTCTTTTTGTTGTGCAGTCATTTTTGTAGTCGGCTTGGCAACCACCTGCCCAGATGTAGGTATGCCAAAGACTCTCTGGAAGTCTGATGGATAAAAATCCATAGTAACTGGGAACCCTTCATATTTAATTGTACTCCTGTGGTTGTGTTGATTGTAATTGGCAACAATATCTCTCAAATATTCTTCAAAATACTTAGCATTAAAAAAAGGACACTATGCTACCTTATCCACCTATGCTATCGCCAATGCTCGCTTGATGGGATAGTCGGATGTCGTCTCCTACCACCATATCTTGCACTTTGTGCCTATGAGGCTCTCCCATGTTAGCGAATCTGCAGTCACATTATCAGTTTTTCCCTTATCTAACTTGCCTCCAGCCACCTTGGTTTTTAGTGTTATTTTCCTTGCTTTTGTACTCATGTTGGCATCCATTTTTCTGCTCCTGTAAGGATGAAACTGTCAGAGACCAACTTTTCTAGATAAGTGAAAACCCTTAACGACTTCTGATACAGTAGCAATTTTTTTCTGGCGAAGGCTCTAGCCGATGAATGGTATGGGCTTCTTACTGTGTCGTATGGATTTTTCCTAAACCCAATGTACGGCCTTCTCCCTAGCTCGTACGACCTCTTCTCTGGCTGAGCATACGGCCTCTTCTCTGGCTGGGCGTACGGCCTCCCTTCTCCTCAAGCGTACGGCCTCTCCTCTGGCTGGGCGTATGGCTTCCCTTCTCCTCAAGCGTACGACCTCTTCTCTGGCTGGGCATACAACCTCCTTTCTCCTCAAGTGTACGACCTCCCTTGTCTGTAAGCGTACAGACTCCTCTCTCTCTTCTAGCGTATAGAATTCTTCAAATGTAACCGTACGGATTTCTTCAAGTGTAGGCGTATGGCCTTGGATTTCTTCAATCGTATGAAATCTTCCTTATGGCGTATGACCTTTCCTCTCTTCTAGCATACGGCCTCTTCTTGAATGTGTATAGCCTCTTCTTGAATACGTACAACCCTCCTGTGTATTGACTTTTCCTTCTCCTTGGTGTTCAACCGTACAACCTTCACCTTCACTCGTATGGCTCTCAAGCTTGTTTCCTTCTGCTCTTGTCAATTCCTCTTCAATGTGTTCTAAATGCTGAGTGATGGTGCCCTTTTTAACTTATAGCGAGTGTCCTCTTTAGGGTTAGGTCGTATGCCACTTCTCCATTGTAATATTGTAATATTCTTTATTTTCAATTTCCTTCCCTTGAATACTTTTAATTTTTTAATTTTTCCACTTCCTTTGATTTTTTCTTCATCCACCTTTCTAATACTTTTATTTTTTTCTTTTAGTATTTTTTCTCTCTTCAATTCTATTTAATTCTCACTCCATATTTCTTTCATTTCCATCTTCTCTCTCCTCTCTCCTCCATTTGCCGTGTTTTTCTTCATTTATTCTTTTTTCTTCATTCATTTTTCTACCCTCCTTCCTTTTGTCATGACTTTTAATTTTTTTCTCTTCTTTAATTTTTTCAATTTTTGTTTATTTTCTCTCTCATCGCCTTTCTCTTCTTGTTTAGATGTTATTTTTATTCCCTGTACTCCTTTATTTGTTTTAACCTTCAATTCAGATGCATAGTACCATTTGCACGTATGCAGGGGCCGCTTATAGCATTCTTCTTCACAACATGTTCCTATATACTGTATATCAAACCATTTATCAAGCAATGGAGGAGGGCCAATACCTTTGAAATTTCCATCGATGTATCGTCCATCGTAACATTGGTACCACGTAACCTCTTTGCCTTCTATAGTTGGTGGCCCGGCTGGGTTAGGTATTATTTTCCAAATCCCATCTTGTGTCACTAACCTTGGCACTTTCCTCCGTTCTCGTCTCGACTGCTTAATCACATCGTCAGTGTACCCGTCTACACTTGAAATGAACATATCCTTTGTCATCATTACTATCTTTAAACAAGGAGTTGTCCATTCAAAATAGGCTTCCCATTGGCCATCATTCCAATCATTTGCTTCATCATTAGCATCCTCAAGTTGACACAGACTTTGTTCATGGGTGAGTTGTTCCTCTTTCTCTTTCTGCGCCTCGATGTCTAATTCTTTCGCAAGGTATCCTCGCCAGAGGCCTTCATACAGAGCAATGTAACACCAATGTCCACCGCCATAGTGCTGGTGTCCCGAATACCGCATTGGTTAGGTGCTTGTGCATCTGGGGTACAACAATACCTTCTACCTTCTTCTACACCAGTCTCTCTTTGATGATTTGATCCATGCCTGACTCCATCCAAACTCCTTCGGCTGCATAGCTAGGGCCTCCCAGTCCCTAGTCATATTCTTGCGAATCCTCTGCTTGCATAGCCCAGTCTTCTCTAGTAGCATAGCCCAACATATTGATGGCAATAGCGTTCTCCTTCCTTTCTTGATACTGTTTCAACTTGGAACCATTGATTGCTTGTGGTAGGAGTGACCCATCCAAATTCTCCAGTTTTATAGACCCATTGTCATGGACTTCCGAACTCGGAACGGTCCTAACCAACGAACCTTGAATTTCCCCAGCTTAATCTCATTGCGGTCGTTATATTTCAGAACTAACTGTCTTGATCGGAAGTTCATTCCTCGGAGGTGCTTATCGTGCCATGCTTCCTTCTCTGCTGCATGTTCTCTGTCGTCCATTGTGCCATTATCCTTCGTTCATCCAGTTTATTAAGTTGGTATAGACGTTCTTTTAAACTTTCTGTATCACCCAGCCGATTCTCCATGGCTATCCTGAAGCTGGGTACCATGTATTCCATCGGCATCGCCGCTTCCTGACCGTACAATTGAAAGGGTGTGTGGCTTGTCGTTACCTTGTATGTCGTACGGTATGCCCACAGAATGGTTGGTAATCTCTCTTCCCATTTAGCTTCTTCTACACCACATGACTTATGGATGACTGATACTAGCACTTTATTTGTAGACTTTGCCTAGCCATTAGATCGTAGGTAGTACGGACTCGATAGGTTGTGAAAGATCCAGAACTCCATCGTCATCAGCCTGATGACATGATTGAAAAAATTCCCTCCACGATCATTCGTGATCTGAATAGGAAGGTCATACCGTGTCACTATCTGCTCATAGATAAATCTTGTCATACTCTACACTGTGTTGTCAGGAAATGCTCTAGCTTCAGCCCACTTTATCAGATATTCAGTAGCAACCACAATGTATCAGCATCGATGCAACTGAATCACCTTCAATGATCCAATGAAATCCAATCCCCATCGTTCGAACAACTACTGTGGCTATGAGGGATGTAGTGGCATGAAGTCCTGCTTTAATGGTTTTCCAACCCTCTGGCAGGTGTCACACCCTAACACCCACTCTCTGTTGTCAGTATGCATTGTCGGCCACCATAGGCCTACCAAAAGAATTTTTCTCACCATAGCATCTGGTCCCATTTGACCGCTACCCAGACCTTCGTGTGCCTCCTCCAGTACACTTGGTATCTCTTCTTCTATAACATATCTCTGGAGGATCTGATCAGGCCCCATCTTGTAAAGCAATCCATTGATCAACTAGAATGCCTTACTTTTCAAGATGAGCTTTCGCCTTTCTGTTGGTGGCATTTCTTTTGGAAATGTGGATGTGGACAAATATTCCCCAATCTTCTCATACCTCGAGGGTAGCACTGCAATCTAAAATAAGTGTGCATCTGGAAACTCTTCATTCACCCCTCCCTCGGCAGGTTCGCTCGACCAGATTCTGGACAACTGATCAACAATCACATGGCTCTTACCCGGTCATACGATGATGGTAAAGGTAAACTCTTGAAGTATTAATAGCCACCTGCTTACTCATCCTTGAATGATTGGCTTGTTCACTAAATACATTAAGGCTTGATGATCCACATAAAAGGTGAATGACGTGGCTAGGAGATAGTGCCTGAACTTCTGTATAGAGTAAACCATTCCTAGTGCTTCACGCTCGGTCGTACTGTAATTCCTTTCAGCTCTTGAAAGTAGCCGACTGGCAAAGAAAACCGAATGGTCCAACCCGTGTGCTCCCACTTGTGCTAGTGTTGCTCCAATGGAAAAATTGGAGGCATCCACATGTACATGAAACTCCTTATCCCAGTCCGGATACATCAATATAGGTGAGCTTATCAATCGGTCCTTCAGTTCATTGAATGCCTTCTCTTGTTCTTCGGCTCATATGAATGGTTGGCCTTTCCTCGTCAGTAGGTCTAGAGAATATGACACTTGCGCAAAATTTTTAATAAATCTTCGATAATATCCTACATGCCCGAGGAAGGACTTCACCCCGATGACGTTCTCTGGAGCCTCCATCTGTACGATTACTCACACCTTGTCAGGATCGGTTTTCAACCTAGCCTTACACACAATGTGTCTGAGCAGCTTTCCTTGTGGCACCATAAATATGAATTTCTTGGGATTCAAGGCAAGGCAAGCTGCTCTACATCTTTCCATGCACTTGCCTAAAGCTTTTAAATGTTTTTCTTTATCACTGTAAATTGACTAGTCATCAAGGAAGGCTTTGAAATTACCTACAAAAGTTTTGTCAAAAATGTGGAGTATTATCCTCTGGAACGTGGCTGGTGCGTTGCACAACCCAAACAGCATTCGGTTGTATATGTACACCCCGTCCTCAACCACGAACGTAGTCTTCAATTTGTCTTCCTCCGCAATACTGATTTGATTGTAGCCCGAAAAGCCATCTAGGAACGAGTACATTTCATGCTCGGAAACTTCTTCGAGGATTATGTTGGTGAAGGGAATAGGGAATGGTTCCTTGATGGTCACCGCATTCAGACTCTGAAAGTCAACACATATTCTAATTTTCTCCTTTTCTTTCTTCAAGGATATGACAATGGGTGATACGCACTCACTCACATCCACTTTGAAAATGATGCTCGCTTCCAACATCTTCTCAATCTCCTCTTGTACTTTAGCAGCATAATTTTTATTCATTTTGTACGGTCTCTTTCGTACGGGTTGGGCTCCCGTTACGAGAGGGATCCTGTGTATGCATAACTCTGGTGGTACACCTTTTAGATCTTTATACGTCCAGGAAAAGGCATCTTTATACTCCATGAAGATTTTGAATGCTATCGCCTTCAGTATGGGGTCCCAATCATCACCCACAAGAATCTCAAGTTTTTCTGGTTCCCCAAGGTTTACCTTCTTCAGCATTGGCTCCTCGTACTTGATGATTTTGTCCCGTTCAAACTTGTGTGCTGGAATCACATCCAATTCTGTCGTACCCTCCTTATACTTTCCGTACTCTGGAGGAAATGTTTCACTGGTCGAGCCTTTGTCTTCGTCTGCTTCCCCCTCCTTGACTTGTAGTATGTTGCAATAAGGGTGGAAGACTTCATAATCCTCCATCTGCGAGTGAAATAGTCTGTTCAGCGAGTTGGTCTCATCCTCCAAGCAACTCCCAATCTCTAGTATGCCTTCTTCATTTGGCTCCATTAATTTTCTTTCGTCATCAACATCTGATTCTTCTCCTAATTCAGATGCCGAAGATGCCAGATCTTCATTGACTACCTGGTTCTTTAGATCAATAGTGTACTTCCTCCCCCGACTCTCTATCGAGAGTGTATTCCTCTTCTAGTTGTGGTTTTCCTTGGTAGCGATCAACCATCCCCGTCCCAATAGTGCATCGTACACATTTTTCTCCAGTGGGATGATGAATTTTTTTAGCAAAAACAAATGCGTGCTGATCGAGACTTTTTGTTCCATTAGTGTACCAAGAGGTTTGATGCCATGCTAATCTGCTCCTACGAGGTGGAATGTTGAGGGCCAGAGAGTTGGCTTACCCAAACACTTCCATGTCTCCTCTGGCAGTACGTTTACTCTCGAACCTCCGTTGACGATAGTGTTATATAATTTCACTCCAAAAATTTCCATTTTGATGACAGCTGGTTTCCTCTTGATACTTACTGCTAGTAGCATTAGGTCCGTGGTCTCGACTACTGGTTCTGGCATTCGTTTTGGTGGAATCTTTTGAAGATTCTCTTCAATAACATTTGTAAGCGCTACTCTCAGATAAGGCATCATTTGCAAAAGGTTAGTTACCTTGATTGGTACTGTTGTGTGAAGCACCTGCCATACTATGTTCTTCTCCGACTTCAACTGCAACAACGCACTGGTAGCTTTGGAATTTCTGCTTTCATTCACCATTGCCTCTTCTACTTTTATCTTGGCTTCCCAGAGTCTTTCTTTCTCCGTACGAGGGTCTGGATAATTTTCCTTCTTTGATTGCGCCCTCATGATTGCCAAGACTTCTTCATCTGCTATCTCCAGCATATTGATACTACCTTTCTGCTTTGGATAGTCGTTGTCTTCGTGATCACCCAGTCCACACCATTTGCATAACTTTCCCCCGGTGCCTTGACCGCTCTAACATTCCCTCGCAAAGTGACCCCATTCATTACAATTTCGGCACTGGATCATGGGCCATCCTTTGCTATTGTGTTGAAGTTTTCTTCTGGGCATATTATTTCTCCAATTGTTATGGTAGCCTCTAAGGGATGCATTGTTGTTCTATTTTTTTGGCGGTGTGGTCGGAGGGGTTGACTGTTCTCCTTGGGTGAAGAATACTTGCGAACTTCTTGCTTTTAAGTTGTATGGGCACTCCTTGACGGAGTGTCCCATAACTTGGAAAATGTCACAGAATAATTTTTTCAGGTAGTTCACCTTTGTATGACCTTCTGTCTTGCATTCGGTACACCATAATTCATTCACCTCCTTGGAACCTTCCTTGTCGGCTTTCAGTTCTTTCATCATCCGCATCATGTCTCGACAAAGAGCTTGCACAGTTGTTGATTCATCTTCACTTTCCTCAGCAATCTCTTCATCATCTTTCTTCTTCCCCTTCGAGGATGTCTTGCTCTCACTTTCAATGTCCATCACCCGATTATATGCTTCAGTGTATGAGGATGGTGGTACCACTTTCATTTTTCGTTGAAGCGAGGGAATCAACCCTTCAATAAACCATCGCTTCTTTAGGCCATATGCCGGTTGTGCCTCAAGCTTTCCTATCAAATCTTTTAATCTTCAATTGTAGGTCTGCACGCCCTCGTGCTTTCCCTATTTAGTATTATATATCTCCGTGACGATCTCGCTATCGTCCTGTAAGAGTTTGAACTCCTTCTGGAAAGCTTGCTTCAAGACCCTCCATGTGGCTCTCTATGCTTGGTATAATTCAGAGTACCAGTCAATGGCACTGTCTTTGAGTGTCACTGGAAATGCTTTCAGCCACTGGTCAGGATCATCTTGTCCGCTGGCTATCCAGATAGTCTCACATGTCTTGCAATGTCGTACTGGATCTTCGAACCCATTCCCCATGAATTTTGACAACTTTTGCTGGTCCAGATGAGCCATCTTTCCCCGCTGTCCTCCTTGTGTGTTCGACCCGATTAGACTGGTGGTTCCCCGCTACGTCCCTATGCGTCACTTGCAATCTTGGCTACGTACGAGTCACTCCCACGTCCTCAACACCGTGAGTCTCCTAGGGTTCCCTCCGGTACTCTCTCTACCTTGGGGTACTAAGCTCAAATTTTTTGCTCGTCAACCGTTCGTCATCGTTTGAGAGGGACAACTCCCGAAACCGTCTGATGCTATCACTCAATTCATCTTTGTTTTCATAAGGATCATATCTTCCTACGTATGGGGTGCCGAAGGGTTCTCCGTCCCTTCCTTCTGTCAAACTTTGGTGCGCTCGTCCAATGGATGTGTCTATTCTTGTCAGGTTTTCATATGTTCTTTTAATGCTTTGATTTATTTCAATTAAATCCTCATCCAATTCCTTATCGACTTGCTTCAGACTTCTTCATCGGTTTTCTTGTTCTTGTAGCCTAAGTGATCACCGAACCTTTTCTTCCTGAGTCTCGTTCCCGTTAGATACTCGATTCTTGTCTTTGTTCAACTGTATGGGAATTTAAAATATGTTTAGGTGATCATTGCTGACTACCAAATGTACGTCTCTGGCTCATGTCTCGTTCTTCTTCTTCTCGTTTAGTTTGTTCTTCGTATCACTACAGTATTTGTTGCCTTCGGCGTTCCATATCTTCTTCTTCGCGGAGATCTTGCAAAATCATGGAATGACGGGCTAGTAATCGGGGCATACGATTCAAGAGATGATTCACCTCATCATTCACTTCCAATCTATCCTAGATAACTTCCTCAGGGATCTCCTATATCTGGGATTCCCGACGTACGTGATCTTGTAATGATATCTTCCACAGATTGACAAGATCTTTTGTCAATAGGTCTTCCCGTTCCTCGTTAGCATTTATAGGTTCTTCCACCGGTTGACCCATTACGCTGCCATGACGAGTGATGCCCTAGTTTGCTCAGGCAACGGTGCCAAATGTTTACTCCAATAATGGTAATTCAATACGCTATAGAAGTAAAATAGAAACACAGTGTCATTATGTAAAAGTATTCACAGAACAGAACATATGTATATGAAGCATTGTAGTCTTTATTCATGTACTTGTAGTATTACATTATCATATCAATCTACCCCCGACTACAAACCATACAACAACATAAATAGTTAACTGACATCGGTTGAGAGCACCAACCGTCAGCAACTGACAAGTACTAACTAATCCCGAGTGCTAACTAGTCCCGAGTGCTAACTAATCTCGAGGACTAACATTATTTATTTATTCTATTTTTTAATTAACTATTTAACGGCTTACAAGAATATCGTGTACCCTACATCACCATACTCTCAAGTACATGACCCCACCTGACTGCGAAGCCCTTCGACCTATGGTTGGGGCACAAAACACCTCCAATAAAGCCTGCGAGTATGGAGGGTAAAGGCGCATACGAATCTATCATCTCCACCCATGAGATATAATATCCCGCAATATGATCATCTCTGAATATCTGCCTCAAAGCATCAGTACCTCCCACCTCTTAGCCGTCAAATCTCACTATCTCACCCATCATTGGAATCTTCAGGATGTGATACACATCCTTTGGAGCCACTGTAATCTCTCCTGTCAGAAAATGAAAGGTGTTCGTATCACTATGCCACCTCTCTGCAAGTGTTGTCAATAAGGCTCTGTTGAGACACACCTCAGGCATCTCAAGTAACGAGGTTAATCCGCATGCCTCGATCACATCTTTATCCACCTATCCAAGCTGCGGAATCAATCTCCATGTCTTTGGGAATTTCTCCCGTAACTGCAAGACGCTCAATCTCTCTTGTTGAATAGGAAACGTCAAGTCAAAGAAAAATAAATATCAAATCATCACGACAAATCAATCAAATCTGAATACATTTATCAAAATCTTGTTTGTTTTTAACAACTTTAGAAGCAAACTTATCAACAACCTATTTGTTTTTCATCATCATGGAAAGCAAATTTATCAAAATCCTGTTTGTTTTTAACAACTTTAAAAGCAAACTTATCAACAACCTATTTGTTTTTCATCATCATGAAAAATAAATTTATCAAAATCTTGTTTGTTTTTAACAACTTTAGAAGCAAAATTATCAACCAAAACTATTTGTTTTTCATCGTCATGAAAAGCCAATTTATCAAAATCCTGTTTATTTTTAAAACTTTAGAAGCAAACTTATCAAACAACTATTTGTTTTTCATTAACTTGAAAGCAAATTTATCAGCTACTATTTTTTTTCCAACAACCTTGGGAAAAATTTTTATCATAGAAACATCATCAAATCAAGGCAACACAATACATAAAAAATCAATACAAAGTCATGCATTTTATCACATTCTATCATTGCAGGGGCAATTTAGGTCATCAATTTTTCATCTCACATCTTTCCACATAAATTTCTTCACATCATAATTTTCGAACGATGAATTGACATCTTAAAAAAAAAAAATTCCAACAAATCTAAAAATTCAAAAAAAAAATTCACAAAAATCAAAATCTTATCGATTCATCATCTGAGGGGGCATATACCTATCAACATTCGACAATCAACATCTGGGACAAATTTTAAAATTCTTTGAAGCAATGCGTAAAACACATCAATTCAAATAGGGGCAAAATGTATACACCTAAAAATGGTCACATCATAATAGTCTGGTAATTAATTAAATATTTTTAATATTTAATTAAATCTTTGAATTCAATCTAGGTATAAATAAGTCTAAATAATTTATTTATATTGTTCATTCTTTCATTTCAATTAAATACATAAGTTTATTTAATCACTTTTCTTATCCATTTCTTAATTAATTAAATAAACATTATGATTTATTTATATTAATTATTATATAATCTTGGCTTGAATATTTTATTGAAATAAATATTAAATATTCTTCTCTTCTAAAAATCCTCAAAATTCCATTCACAATTAAATATTCCAAATATTTAATTAATTCTTCCAAAGTCTATTCGCAATTAAATATTCTAAATATTTAATTAAGTCTTCTATAGTTCTAAAATCAAATATTTCAAAAATGTTTTAAATCGTCAAACTCACATAAAGTTAAATAAATTTATTTATTTAATTTGGATTATCTACAACAACCGTGAAATAACTTCAAAACAAAAAATTAACAAATTTCTTTGTTTCTGAGCAAAGTTGTTCCCGTGGGTTGAAGACAAACCTCCATTCTTCTCTCCAACCTCCCAACATCTTCCATCTTCCTCTCATCCTCTTCATCTCTCACAATTCAAATTTACCAGACAATCTTATAGCCATTGATCTTTTTCCAGCCAGGCTCTTGCCTGTAAAAATCTTTAAAAATGACTGTCAGGTCTTTGAAAAAAAGAGGAAGCTTTCATACAGGAAAACTATAGTCAATCAACTTTCCAGCATCCATAGCCTTTAGAATCATAGCATATCATAGCTTAGCATATTAGCAATCCATATCATGGCCTATAATCTTCATATCATAGCTTCAATAGCACTCATAACCCACAACCCCTATGCATATCCATATATAAACATTTCACTCTACCAGCATATATGATAGAGAAGTATTCTCCCTTTGCATACTTGTTCTGCAGGTTGTCATTCTGAGAAGCTTTGCTTATACAATCTGACAGCAGCAGCTTCAAGCAAATCACTGGAGATAGAGGACAATGGAATGATTCTGAAGAAGCTCTGTTTGATTTCTTTGATTTCATTTTATTTAGCTTTCTTTAGTTTAATGTTGCATTGGTGTGTTTTCGTTATCTTATTTTGATACTAACATTTCCCACCCACAAGTTGCAATCCCAATCTGAATTTAATACCAATACTTACTTTGATTCAATCTCATTCACTGAGATACCGTTTTGTGTTTTAATGATAAAAGAAAGCTTGCAAAATTTATTGGCTTCATATTAGCTCCATCTAGTGCATCCAACTCCATCGACTTCCATGTCTACATGTTTAGTTTCATTGATTTAGTGTCTCAGTTGTTCATATGTCTGTATTCTGTAGTTCAATTAGATGGCAGCTTTACTTATGTTGGGATATCCTATCATATTAAACAAGAAATCTCGTCTTCAGGCCAAAATTGTTGATGCTGAGAAGCATGAAAATGTAAGTGATGTTCCAACAAAGGCACTCACCAAAATATTGGGATCGATCTCAATAACAACGTCAATGAGTGGACCAAGAGTGGCACCTTTAAGTGCTGTAGCCACCATTAGCAGCTTCACCCTCTTTCCCTGTTGTCATGCTTGATGTACGTCCCTTCATTATTATTGGGTATCTGATACAATGCACATTAGTAAAGAGCGGGCATATCTTTCAAATTGTTTCATTTAGCATCACCAATTGTCTCCACAAGAATATCCTACCTGTTTAAAATAATGGATATGGTTCACGTCTCTCAGAACAATTTCTATTACAACAATCTTGGAGATGAAAATTAGATCCAGCGTGGCAATCTGAACATACTCGGAGGTTTTTAACAACTCCAATAGCTGTACGAGTGCCATTTTTAGCAAACCAAATGCAATTTCTAACCTTTCCCTATGGCAGCGGATAAATCATTCTATTTTCTTCTCTTTCCTAGCATTAAGTAAGTCTTGAATCTGGAAATACCCTGCTGCTTTCATTCGCCAAGCCAATTTCTCCATTCCTTTTGATCCATAGGCGCCACATCTCGAGCAAAGCTCACTTCCTGTGTGCTGCATTATTTCCTCATAAATGTTAAATCATCTCATTTCAATCAATCTCATCTTCCTTTAATCATTCCACCTGCTTGTCACATAATAAAATCTTCTCAGAGAAAGACATATATATATATTTCGAAAAACTAACGGAGACAATTTAACCTAACCTTCAAATCGAGATCCTATCAATCCACTATTGGAGGAATAAATTTACATCTTAAGCAAGTACCAAATCATACCGACCTGATCAAATTCACAAGATATGTCTCAAACAAATTGGGTATGTTATCTTCTTGGTTTTAGGTTTTAATGAATAAAGTAAATACTGTTTGTACCACAAGAAACATCTGCAAGCTTACACAAGTGATGTACGTGTGTGAGATAAATGCACAGCCTAGGATTGGGAAATGCACATTTTTCTTTCTCTGGAATGACCCAAAGGGAATGTTTGAATTCTTCGAATTGAGTGAATGATGTGTCTTTATTGCCTTGAAATGAATCTATATATATGTATATACATGTATGTTTGTTTATGTATATTCTTTTGTATTTATCATAATATAATCTACCTCATTGTTATGTAATGTAAACGGTAGCTTGTGATAGAATATATATACACACTTGTGCAATTATTATGGTTATAGCAAAGGATTATTTCGATCTTGAAAATAAAATGATTATGTATAAAAGTAATTTTTAAAGAATTAAAGTGATTTGTACTTAACTATAGGATAATAACATGATTTATCATGATAGAGGTTTAGTAGGATGAATTAAGATAAGTAATACCTGTTGAGATTGTATATTTCATGGTTTACATGGTTAAAGAAAATTAGTTCAATTTAGCAAAGTGTTAACATTGATGATTATAGAATTATATATTTAATTGTGAATTGAATACATATAGGGGATTTTAGGAATATGTGAATATTCCTTTTAGAGTAGGTAGAATGGTTATTAATTCATTAAAAGAATTTTCTATGTAAATTAAAATATAGTTATTATTGTAATATTAGGGTTCTAATACGATAGAGGTGGTTGCTTATAAATGAAGTAGGAATGTAGTGGTAATAGTCTAGGTTTTGATTTAATGAACAATGAGGTCTTGGTCTATTACAAGCCATGCATTATTAAGGGATTAATCATATGTAAAGGTGTTATATAAAAATTAGGAATGTTGTTGTTTGTACCTTAGTGTTGGGAACATTGGTTATATATCTTGTATATTTGATGTGGTTTTGGAAATATTGATCTAAACCTCTATTTTTAATAGAGTTAAGTTGTCCTCATATGATAATGATAACCTATAATAATGTGTAAGTGATGATCTTCTGTGTGGAGCCCTTGGTCAGTAACTTTTGTTAAGGATTTAGGCATTTTGTATTCATATGGATTAATGCTAGATTTTATATGAGAGTTTTCTATAGCATCCTTTGTTTATGAGATTATTGGGAGGTCCCATATGGTGTACCAATGATAATATATTAATTACCCTTATTATAAGTATCTTATGATTTGAGAGCCTTGATGATAAACGTTACTGTCAACCAAACCAACGTTGGTTCAACGATCCAATTGAGTGAGCTATGTGGCTAAGTTTAAGTGATTGTTAAGGGAGTTGAATAATGCTATGACTGTATTGGATAATGTGCCTTGTTAAGTGAAATGAGCAATATAAAATGTGGAATGATGTTTATATATATGGATTTTTTCATGGTTGCACTATTATTTGTGTACTTGTTTGAATGATGTATTTCATGGTTATGAGTATTTGAATGTGTCGCAACTATTGGTTTAAGTGTTTATGTTATTGTTAATGATGTATGTCTTCTATGCAAGTTTGTTTAAGTTTTTGTGCCTTGGGAAGTGATTAAGGTTAACTTCTAGAGGTTTGGAAGGGGGTAATTTTACATATATGGTTTTATGATATTCTCACTTTAGAAGTGGTATGATAATGTTTTTGGGGTTATGTGCTATAGCAAGTTGAAAACCCTAAGGGTGTGCCTGTTATTTTGGTATGGCTTCATGTGATCATGATAGATGTGCAAGATGGTCAATGCCTTGCACTCTGCATAGTTTTGTGAATGTGATATGAGTGAGAGATGGTCCATGTCTTGCACTATTTTTGGATTTCTATGATTATGAGTATACAACATGGTAAATGCCTTGCTTGATTTGTAGGGGTTACTAGTTGCAAGTAGGGGGAGTGGATCTCAATGGAGGCCGGAACCCAAAGGGGTTGACCAGGGTAACCTATTGGGAGTTTCGTAATTTATTGATAACCTAATTAATGAATTAAGAGGTGTCACATTAATCAAGATAATGTTATGCCTCACTTATGGCTCAAGTGCTCGTTTAAGCTTGAGATGAGATGAGAAGGTCTGGAATGGAAAGATCAACTACTTTCTCCTCATGAAAGGTATGTTGATTCTACATGAGTTTGTATGGGGATCGGGGATCGGTAGAGGCTGCCAAGGTAACCCAGGATGGGGGTCAGGGCCTAGGAAGATCTACTAGGGTAACCCATAGCAAGCTATGTGATGACACTCCTCCCTATTGCAAGCTAGCATTCCCTAGTTATGTGTTTCCCTTTTGATATATGAGTGTGCCTCTGGAAGTGAATTCAGTGTTGTAAGCGGTGTATGTGTTTATGTGATGTTAATGTGCTTCAGTATTTTGTTGCCCGTGTTTATGTTAGCCTTTTGTCTTCTTGGTTTTTTACTTGTAGTGGAACCGTGTGTTATCTCCTAGCATGGGGGGTGGACCTTAGGGTTCCACATGGTCGAGAGGTTTGTGTTTTTTTCCTCCATTGGGTTTCCCTTACTATTGTTCATGTGCGTGGAGGTTGTTCCTTGTGTAGTGGATTTCAGATCTTGTACCAGTTCAAGGAGATAGTTACTATGTATATGTATTGGACTTGCATATCAGTTGTACCATGTATTGTAATGTTGATGTATACTTCCAAATTTTATTTGGGAAAACCTTATTGTAAATAGTGTATTGATGTAACCATTATGATGTACTCTCATGAAATGGAACTTGTACAAAATTTTTAATTGTTATTAAAAGATCCTTAATGTTGTTTATATGATATTATGCTCATGATTATAGTTGTGTTAGTTATGTAGTCATAGAACCTTAGAGGACTTAGTTTATTTTTCATGTTATAATAAGTTATGCAGTTCACTACTATTTACTTATAATTTTTTTTCCCATTATTGTAGCTTAGATGTGTTGTCCTCTGGAGTTCTATAGCAGGGTATTACATACATGATATTCCCTATAATACAAATTGGAAGATGGAAGGCCAATCATCAATGATCAAAGGAAAAAAATAGGTAAGGAAACCCTAGATCCATTAAGGAGGCATGGGACCAATGTGGTGGAAAATGCTCCATGGTGTGTGCCATGTAATCTACCCCATGCTCCCGAATATTGCATAGTTGCACAGTCAATTTAGGGATATGAGATGCAATATGAGAAAGAAAAAGTGGACATCATGGTAAATATGATGGCATCTAGAACTTATAAATTCCAAGAGGAATACTCATCTTTAGAAGAAGAGAGATTTGAATATGATGTGAACAATGAAAAATATAATGTTCACATGGGCCAGCAAGAAATATTCTCAGATGAAGAAGATGACAATGTAGAAGGTTATCAGTTTAGTGCCACCAAAAAGCAACCAAACCAAACCCTATTAAGGAAATCAATTGAACAAGAGACAAGAGCCCTTACAATGGATGTAGTGGTGTAAGCTAAAAGTAATTACAACCTAAGGAATAAAACCATAAATCCAAATTAGGGAACACCAAGGGGCTTATTCATAAAAGATCAACAAAAGAATAAGGACACTCTAGATAGCCAAAAGAGAGGTGACAAGGAAAGAACTTAGAAAAATGTACCAAAGGGCTAAATAAATCAAGATAAGATGAAGGACAATGCTAAGCAACAAACTGAGAAGAAAAGCTACACTAAAGCAGAAAAAGTAGAACAATTGGTGATTGCCCCCTCATTTGGCATAGCACAAGCATCTTAGATCAATATGTTAGTACCATTGCTATAAATAATTAAGGTGGATGAATATAGAGATAGTGCCCTCAAACTAATCTCAAATGTACCCAACAAACACCAAAACCAAAACAAAGATAATGATAAATTAGAAAAAAGTGAAACCAAGGTAAATAATGATGGACAAGAAATCATAAAGACACCTGAGATTTATCTTAGTGACACCTTGACAAAGAATCCTTCCTAGGTAGATCCATTCTATACTACACTATTGATCAATAATAAATTGGTAAAAAACTGCATGATTGACTCAAGAGCAACAATACATATCATGCCTATGACGGTCATGAAAGAATTAGGCCTATGGGTGGATACTACCTATGGGAAATGCTATGCAATGGACAATAGGTCTATCCTTGTTGTTGGAGTCATGTGGGATATAGAATTGAAGTTATCTTCCTACCCTGAAGCTACATACAAGACTAATATCACTATGGTAGACACACCACCATATTAAATGAAATGGTGTTATCTAGACAATGGATTATTGCAGTTGGAGGAAATGTACAATTAGACATGTCATACACAACCATACCCATAAATGGGAAGGAAGTTAAATTGTATAGAGAACCATGGTCAGAGAAGGTGGTAGAACACATCAATCCTAATCTAATGAATTGCTTTTGTGATGTGGATATAGGAAATATTAGAATTGAAAAATCACAACCAAAGTTATAGAACAGTGATCCAATTAGCACTACAACTCACAAGGATGAAATTAGCATATGGCAGATGTACTTTGATGGTGCCTGTAGTAAGGAAGGCAATGGGGCAGGTGTAGTCTTCATTGTGCCTAGTGGTAAAACATTCAAATATTCATTTCTACTATCCTTTGAATGCACTAACAACATTGTAGAATATGAGGCATTGTGGTTAGGTCTAAACATTGCTACTAAGTATGGGATCACACTATTAACAGTGTATGGAGATTTTGAGTTGATTATCTCACAAGTCAGAGCTAAGTATGATTCAAAGAACAAAAGACTCAAATAGTACAAGCATGTTGTATGGGATACAATAGAACTCTTTGATGCATTCTCCATAGAATGGATAGAAAGATCGAAAAACCCAATGGAAGATTCCCTTGCAAATGTGGCCTTGAAAAAAGATATTGTCATGTTGGCAGGAATTTTAGAGGTTGAGTTCAAAACCAAACCATGCATCCCTGATTAAATTTACAATTGGAAAGTATTTAAGGATGTTGAAGACTTAATTAAGTTCTCCATTGCAAACTTCAGTATTAATCTTAAGAAATATATTTCAATGCTTTTGTTGAGGAAATATATGGTAAAGAAACTATTTTCAGCTAGGAATTAGTGCAATTAAAAACAAACAAAATTTTAAGAGGCCTTGTAGTAGTGGAGAGACTATTTGATGGGCATGACAAATTTAATCTAAAGCCAACACTAGTTAAACATTAAGACATTGAAGAAATCAATCTTGGGACTGAGATGGCCCCCAAAAAGGTATACATTGTTAAAAGAGTCAATCCCAAAATCAGGGAAATTCTTATAACCTTGCTTAGGAAGTATAAGCATGTGTTTGCATGGTCATATGATGACCTAAAAGCATACAAAGAAGATCGAGCTACCAACATGAAATTCCATTGAAACCTTATGCCAAACCTTTTAGAAAAAAGCAAAGGCCCATAAACCCCACACTAGCACCAAAGATGCAAGAAGAGCTAATGAAACATAGAGATGGTCGTATTATCAAACCAATTAGACATTCTTCTTGGGTCTCAAATCTAGTACCTGTAAGAAAGACAAATGGAGATATGAGGTTATATGTAGATTTCTAGAATTTGAATATCTCATCACTCAAAGATAACTAGATCCTCTTCCTAACATGGAAGCAATGCTATAAAAGGTGACAAGATGTGAATTTTTGCCTATGATGGATGGATTTTCAGGCTACAACTAAGTAAATTTCAAGGAATTAGAGCAATACAAGACTGCCTTCACCATACCTTGGGGTACATATGTATATATAAGGATGCCTTTTGGCCTTACTAATGTAGGAGCTACATTTCAAATGGCTATGGATGTAGCCTTTACAAATTTGATCAATGACATAATGGTTGTCTACCTAGATGACCTGACTGCATATTCAAAAAGGGAAGAAGACCATTGTATGCACCTAGAAAAGATCTTTATCAAAGAGCTAGAGTATGACATATCCTTGAATATGAAGAAGTGTCATTTTTTTATGATAGAAGGTAGGTTGTTGGGACATATAGTATTAAAGGATGGAGTTAGGATTGATCCTGAACGAGTAGAATCCATTGATAAAATACCCATCCCACAAATGGTGAATGCCTTCCAATCCTTCTTTGGATAAATAAACTTTGCTAGGAGATTCATTTCATATTTTACTGAGATTCTGAAGCCCATTTCAAAGATGTTGAAGAAGGGGTCAAAAGTTGACTGGAAAAAATAATCTATTGATGCATTTGTGTCAATTAAGAGAGCAGTTAAAAAATCCCTTGTATTGAAATCTCCAGACTTTGATAAACCATTTCAAATCTTTTCCTTTGCATCTTTTCATACAATTGTAGCTGTAATGTTACAAAAGAATAAAGAAGGGTATGAGCAACCTATCTCATTTTTTAGTAAGTCACTTCAAGGAGTGGAACTAAAGTATGATATCACTAAGAAATATCCCTACACACTCGTAAAAGCTATCAAGGAATTCAAACCTTACCTAGTAGGGGCACAAGTGATTTCCTATGTTCCAAATGCTATAGTTAAGGATGTCTTTATACAAATATAAGTCATAGGCAAAAGATGCAGATGGAACAATAGAATTTAGGAATTTAATATTGATATCCAAATTACAAATCTTGTGAGGGGACAAGGTCTACCAAAATTGATGGCTAAGTCTAATTTAGAAGTTTCTCAAGTATGCAATATGGAGGGACATGAAAACTAGATATCAATCATTGAGCATACACACTGGTATATTGATATAGAACATTATCTTAACTATATGGAATGCCTTGACAATTTGAGTAATAATCAGAAAAGGACTTTGAAGCTTCAAGTGTCAAAATATGTGTTCATAAATGGGGATTTGTATTGGAAGAACAATGATGGTATCCTTTTTCTATGTATGGATGAAACACAAGCTAAGTACACATTGAAATAAATGCATCATGGGGTGTCTTGGGGACATTTCTCAGCATGAACCACTACACACAAGATATTGAGGGAAAGTTATTATTGGCCCAAAAATTTTAATGATGCCCACATATATGTAAGAAAATGTGAAGCATGCCAAAGGTTTTCTAGCAAGATGAATTACCATTGAGCTTTACCATTAAGACCTATGCAAATCAAAGCACCATTCCATCAATGGGGAATTGACTTCATAGGGGAAATTACAGATAAATCTAGTGGTTTACAGAGATGGATTTTGGTGGCTATTAATTTCTTTACCAAGTGGATAGAAGCAGTGGCAACCATACAAGCTACTAGCAAAGTTGTGATTAACTTCATATTGGAAAATATCATCACTAGATTTGGGGTTCCTATTAAGTTGATCATAGACAATGGCATGTGGTTTAGATCGAATGAGTTCAAGAAGTTTTGTGACTCATATAACATAGTGATTTCGTATGCCTCACCATACCATCCTCAAGAAAATGGGCAAGAAAAATCTAGTAATAAAAGTATCATAAAAATAATCAAGAGGATGTTGGATAACAATAAGAATGCATGGGATTACAAACTAAAGTTGGTATTATGGGAAGATAGTATTATTGTAAAGAAGGCCATTGGAAAATCCCTTTTTGAACTAATGTATGGAACTCAAGTTAGAATCCCAATGAATAATTTCTTACCAGTCTATAAATTTATCCTCCAAGAGGATATGGATATCCCTAAACCCATGGAAGAAAGAATGGAACAATTGGATGAAATCCAATCCCAGGTACAAGAGAAAAATATGAAGATATAGTTACAAATGAAGCATCTATTTTATAAAAGGGAAAAAGATAGAAAATTTAAGACTGATGACATGGTTCTTATGTGGAATGCTAGAAGCCAGGACAAAGGAAAAAATGGGAAGTTTGAAGCACTATGGTTGGGCCCATTTTCCATCACTGGAAAGTGTGGTGAAGATTCATATTACTTGCAAAACATGATTGGTGAAGATTAAAAATTTCCAGTGCATGGACAATTTTTGAAGTATTTCTTTTCTTAAAAAATTATTATTTTCCATGCACAGTAGTTTAGGATTTTTCTTTTCTACCATCTCCACCCATGGTCTACATCCCAAAGAATACTTATAGATTCTTGTAATGACTTAACACCCATTCATCCCCAACTAGATCCACTATTAGAACCTCCAAAATTTGCATGACTTCACCACCCTGACAGACTTTGAATCTAATATGTGAAAATTAACCTTGTAAAAATCCAAATTCCACAAGCAGGCTCACCTTGCAAATAATTTTTTTAGATCTTACTAACACTAAAAATTCATATTGATCCAAAAAATCATCATATATACTTAAGCAAAGCATGCCTAGCTCCTTTACATGCATAAATGTCCAAACCGACTATTAAGATTTGCATAAATTTAGCCTCAAGAAAAACATAAAATTTCTAGCTAGAGAAAATTTGTGTCTTGCTATGATCCCTTAGCACACCTTGTCTTTCAACATGTCACATAGGATCACCATTATAAACATCCTATATGTTCTCCATAATTAAGCACAGGCCCTATTATAAACTTTATCAAAGAGACTATGCAATATTGGCAGGACTTGTTTCAATGTCCCTTTGATAATTTGAACAAGACACCATCGAAGACACACTGAAATATTGAGAGGAAATAGTTTGGAGTCCCTTCAATGGGATGATGTACATTGAAATGATAACATTCACAGCTTGAATTAAATCAAAGGAAAGAAAAATATGATGGGCTCGTAAGTATATCGAAGTGACAACGGAATATCAAAGAGAGTTTTTGGAGTCCCTTTGAAAACTCGATAGATGGAAAAAGAACATATTATTAAATATTTCAGGAGGAAAGATGTATATCAGTGGGACAAAGATACTAGTCCCTTTGATGAAATGATAATATTTATTGCCTCAGCTTTGATAATATAAAAGGAGAAAACTTCATTGTCCAACATTAAAATATGATTTAATAAGCCTACAAATGTATCAAAGTGACAAAAGAATATCAAAGAGATGGTTTGCAAGACCTTTCTAAGGAAGAGTTCAAAAGGACATTGGGATATTAGAGTGAAGTTATTCAAAGTCTCTTTGAAATCTCGAAAGAAAAAAAGAGCATACTATTAAAGAAGACATCAGGGGGAGAGAAAGATATTGACAAGAACAAAATATTGTCCTCTCAATACAATGAAATAACTTACTTTCCCATTGACAAGACAACAATATTTCAAGGGGAAAATTTGGTAGTGATAAAAAACAAATCAATGGTCTATATTCAAAACATTTGATTATACTTTCAATGACGTGAAATTTTCCATTAGATAATATTTATGAACGAGAGTTGAGTGAATTGAAGAACAAATCTTAGGTTATTTGGAAATCACTGAGCATTTAGAAAGAAGGGAAACAAAGTGTATCAGTAGTCAACAAAAAAAAACTAGAAAAGGTGTTGTTCATGTAAGTACATAAGCTTGAGCTAAGATTTTCAGTACCCAAAACCAATTAAACTAGCAAGCACATAAGTAGGGTTTTTCTACAAATTGATATTATGGCAAGCACACGTCTGAAACTCCTAAAACTAAGAGACAAAAGTTAGAAACTAGACATTTGAATCAATACTTGATTGACCAATGTCTTGGCTCTTGAACAAGGTCTAGAAGAAATACACAATTGAATCCTCAAGCCATAAATTAGAAGACTGACATGAGGAATTAGAAGACACATGGACCCCGACGAGGGGGTATGATTTGTTCATATACCATTATAAGAAAATGCATAGACACCAACTAGTCTCCAACCCATGGAGACTCAATCTAGGAAGATTGGTAGTACCTAATGTATTTTTCAATGTCGAATTGGTTAAGGCACTTGCTGACAAGTATGATCCTCAAACCTACATGATTTACTTTGAAGATGAATCTTCCTTCGTTCTAGTTACGAGGAACTATATTTTCATGGTGTTTCAATTGGATACCAACACAAACATGAAATTTAGGATTAGAGACCTTCTAGATGAGTACCACAACATGGGTACTAGTTACAAGAGATGGAGGTTTCCACTACACAGACCTCATGCTAAATAAAATTGGCTTAAGGTATTTTTCAGGAGAAAACACCCTTCATTATTTGTAAGCCTATTTGAAGAATACTTCCAATATACATACTACTCTGCTTGTCAAGTGCTTGGTTTGGATGCTCCCATATTAATGGCCATAGCTCCAATGGTCTTAGCAATTGATGTACAAAACTAGGATGCTCGACCATTTGACTATGCTGAGTACCTAACCAATGATATCCATGACACCCTCACTTCTATCAAGAATAATTATGGAGGTATTCAATTCATGCATTATTCATTATTTATGCATCTCATCTTGCATGAAGGGCAAAATATTTGGGAATATGGTGTAAGCATTTTAGAATAAAATACATAGATGATGGTGGAAACAACATACCTGTACAGATGTGGACCGCAATATTAAATAGTAGATGTGTTAGATCACACTACTTGTATTTTGAAGAGTATTTTGTAAAACCTTTATACAAACTTCTCGGATGACCTTGTAACTATAACATGTCACCAGAAATAAAAAGATTTCTTTGACCAAAAGATAATGATCGAAGAGGAAAGGTCAACCATAATTGGGGAGATTGGTACACATATGATGATTTCACAAAAAATAGGGTATTTGGTTTTGAGGGAGCCCCACTTTTCCTACCAAAAACATGTCCTGATAGGGTTGCATATTTGGAAATTGCTAGGCAGTTAGCCTATTCAAATTTTCTTCACCTTAAGAGCTATAGTAAGTAGTCACTTATGCTTGGTACACTTTGTCTTGGAGAGTTTTCTATTGTTTCTAAGAAGGGGTATGAAATTATTTACAAAAATCTTGAGCATTATAATTTTCCCAAGGTGAATGAAAGAGGGAATTTTGATCTTGAGCATTTCATAAATGATGTCAAGATAAGAAAAATGCTAAAAGGGTATCAACATGTGCTCCATGTAGAAGATGAATTAATCAGTAATCTCGATGAACATCATGTGGGTAGGAGAATACATATTTACAACAAAATCATGGCAGTAGAGGCTTGGAAAATTTATAACAATTCATTGTACATAGGAACCTTTTCCTAAAGTTGAGGACCCTATTGAAAAAATGGATAAATTGGTCTTACATGAACCTAAATTGACTAGGGATGTACCACCCTCAGTGTTTAAAAGGAAGAGAAATGAGGATATTATGAGCATACAGGTCGAAAGTGAAATCCCATTGTGTCAACTCCCTCCATAACCTACACTAGAGGTTAGTTTTTTCTGTTGGGACATCTATGACAAGAGAAGAGGAAGAGGTGGATGATGAGGATGAATGTGTACATGTAATTAAACCTATTATTGAGGACTATGAGCCCCAACTAGAGAGGAATATAGTCATAATAGAGTCTTCAAAGAAGCTCTTAGATGATGTGAGACATCTTGCTAGCCAGAGGTTTATTTCTGATGATTTTTTTTTAAATCCATAAAATTTAGGTCATTTAATTATGAATATAAAGGTAAATTAATTAGAGAGAAGATTAAGGAGACAAATCCTAAAAGAGAAGTAGAAGCTTTAAGGGAGTTGCAGGAAGAGGTAGATAAGGAAATGGAAGACATCACTCCGAAGAAAGGAAGGAAATTGCTAGAAGAGGTAGGGGATATGCTTCTCTCAGGATGGGATATGAGCTCTACTATTGTATTTGATAGTTTTGAAAGAAGTAAAAATAAGACCTTGCAATTGAGCACATAAGGATTGGATGGATCTACACCAAATTAGGTTACAATCCTAATAATGCAACTCTACAGATTTGGGCCTTGTATCCACCAGATAAAAGACCAACAATCATTGATGATCCTAACAAGGTATTTGGAAATCTTCTTGTGCAAAGGGTTGGAGAGTGATCCTATTGAGACTATAGATCTAAATGTTAATGTGGCTAAGTTCACCAAAGCTTAGATCAAAAGGTTGGTCAAAGATAATAAAAGGTATATGACTAAAAATGAGAATTTGAGGCAAGAAATAGCCAGCCATAAGAACATGTTGCCATCCTCCTCAAACACCTACTCCCAATTGTTGGAAAATAGTAACAAAATATTGGAAGCTATGTCTGAAATTACATATTAGAGGCATAAGGCGGAGAAATTCCAAAATAAATGTGATAAATTGGAAGCTGAAATGAGATCCATCAAAATCAACATTGTTTCATAACTGATAAAAAGAAGATTCGAAAAGGTGCTTGAGAAGGTTGATATGCTTTGGGAAAAATACACCAAAACTTACACTTCTCTTCAAGAACATGACAAACCACTACATAGGTTGAAGGAAAAAAGGGAAGAGTTGATGAATAAGGGAAATTTCAATGATCAAGCACTCAAAGTTTGGGGTAAGTTAGTTAACATACACAATCAATTCAAGGAAGTGCTTATAGAAGAAATTGATGATTTCGAGCAACCATTGGATATAATTTTTCCTAACTTATTCAATGATGAAGGAAACCTTAAAGAGCAAGGTGTGTGGAAGGATGAGTTAACTCAATTACTGCCTTAAGCCTTCAAAAAAGTAAATGATGAATTAATAGTGATAGACAACACACTCACAACTTAGTGAGATATCTGCTCTGGAATTTTCTATGAAGGATTTGATTACTATTACTAATACATGTACCAATGTACAATATGTCAAGCATCTCTCCCAAGTCAACATATTTATTGCATGAGCAACATAGAGACAAAGAGCATCATCGGAAACTGGAGAATGCAGTTGACAAAATTTTATGTTTTCTAATCTTTTAATTATGCTTCAAAATGTAATTTGTCATTAACAAACAGATGTGTTCCTTTGTACCAGTCTGAAGCTTCTATGCTTCCTTCATTTTGTATAAAGAAGGAAACTGAGACCAAGTATTAGTAGCATAAGCGAATATAAGAAATAGAGGATGGTGTAATAGAATATGATTTTGAAAAGAAGACTTTTGATGTATATTGGGAAATAATTTTGAAGCAAATAAATGGACAAGAAGTTATAATCTAGTGCCCAAAATTTTGGTGTTCAATTGTTTGTTGATATTAATTTATAGATGTTATCATGCTTTCTCCATAGTGGTCTTTCCTTATTATTTAAGTCACTATATCAAGGTTATAGCTGATTTATCAAGACACATTTGTTGCCTTTGCGTGATTCATTTTGATTGGTTTCTGCAAGAAAGAATTAAAAATCCTTTAAAGTGATTCATTTTAATTGGTTTTTACAAGAATTAAAATCCTTTTAAATAAGTCATCTTAACTGGTTTCCTCAAGCAAGAATTAAAATCCTCTCAAATAATCACAATAACCTGGGAAGATATCATTGGGATTAATAAGAGGAGCTCGGTAACTAATAACCTTGCATGTTTATACAAGGTATAAAAATTTGAAAGAGCCAAACAATTCAAGTTAATCTAGAAGGAGGATACACATATCATACACATCTTGACTCCATTGCCCAATAAAAGGCATTGATCCACTTTAGTTATAAAACAATACTTCATAAAAACCTTATTTATACACATTAATTTCAAACATTAGGAGTAGGGGTAGCTATTATTTTTGTATCTATTTCATATTTACATGCCATTGTGGGATAGATTCCCATAGGATTATTTAATTGAAAAAACTAGAAAATACACAAAACCTCTAAATTCATAATCTGCTTAATTGTCAAAGGCACACTTTCCTAGGTCTAGCAGAACCTGAAGTGAAGGGAATTCTAACCACACTGGTTAATTTTGTTCATTGACCAAAACATTGTTAAACCTAACCATAGAGTGTGACATACTCTTAGGTTTTGTAATTTGCAATTTTGGGAACCAACACATTAGAAATTTGATTTTGTCTTCTACATAGATTTGAGGTCATTTTATTCATGGATGTAGACATGAACATTCATTTGTGCATGCACTATTTATTTTTTGCATACATTAGGTTTTGCATTTTCTCTTTTGATTTCTACATGTTTTGCATGTTCTCCTTTTACAATCATGTGGTATTGTAATAAATGAACTTCAATAAAGTTCCATCAAGGGGGTTGCTTGCATAATAATTGGATTAGAGTGGTCATATGGCATGCACTTTCATCCCATCTTTATATTGATGACAACTTGTATGAGTTGTATTTGGATTCTGTAGTTTCTTTTGGCCAAAATCTTGCTCATGACTTGACAAATTTTGGTTCACATCAATTCGCCTCTCAAATTGAGAGCCTATGGTTAATGATCCTAAATCGCATCAGATTCACATCAAGTCCCATATTAGTTTGAGGGCCATTCATTTTATGGTTAATTTTCTATAATCTTCATGGTACTTGCTCCTATGGATTAGTTCTAGTCACAGTTTGGCATCTACATTGAGATACACATAGCTTCCAGATTCCTTCATTATATCATACCATCTTATGAGGGGAATTTATTATGTATGTATGTGATGGATGGTGTACTTAGGGGGGTCTTATGGAGTCCTCCATCTTTCATCACTTGGTTGCATTCTCAATTTCTTTTGCATGATCATTTTCCAATCAACTATTGCTTCATAGATTCGAGGTTTGTGCTAGTTTGCTAGTTTTTAAGTGTTCCTTGGCACTGGTTTTGCTATTGCTTTATCATGATTTTGACTCGAGTCCTTGAGTGAATCTAATATGGTTTCTAGCAAAAAAAATTATCTTTCCTTGCTTTTTGGATTAAGGATTCCAATGTTACTCTGCAAGTGTGCTTCTAGTGCTTCTTTGTAGCAGGTTATCTCATTATGGAAGGGGCTATATGGTATCTATTTTCATTGTTGTATCTTTTTGGGGAGGATTTTTATCCCAGTGGGTTTTCTCCTTTTCTACATATGTACACGGGTACCTAACATGGCCTTGTATTCGGGACACATTCATGCTTTCATGCATCCATCCTTGCATTATTTTCATATTTCTTATTCTCCCTAAGTTGCACTTAAGGGGGGGTGCTAGTGTAATTAAATATTTAATTACACTTTATTAAGTTTATTTAGGTCCAAATTAGGTTTCCCTTTTAGGGTTTTTCATCTTTCTCTATAAAGGAAATTTATCTCATTTAATTCATTATTCCCAATAATATTATTTGCATCATTTTATGCAAATTTCTTTTGCATGTTTGAGTTTCTCCTTGTAGAAGGCTAATCCATGTTTTGTAGGTGATCTTGGTTTAATGGAGTTTATTGGAAACTCTAACAAGTTTGATAAGAGAAAAATTGTATATTTTGTAGTAAGGGGTGGTGGAGACAAAATGACACTTTATCATGGACTATACATTGTATGAAGATATTTGTACTCAATATCAAGACAACTTGAAAGTTCATAGCATGCACATGTTATTTGAGAAAGCTAGGATCAACAAAATTTCTAGCTTCCTAGTCAAGATTCATAAGAGATCCAACATCGAAAGGAGTTTGAAGATAATGTAGGTTGTGGTTTTCGATCCCTTAGATCACTTGGTCTTGTGGACACCATTAAAATAATTCATTCATTGATTCATTTTGTTGTTTTAAATTAAAACTTGTACTAAACCATTGAAAAGTGATGGTGTCATTCTTGAGTAAGGCTCTAAATTTAAAGCAAATGCTCCTTTTTCATTCCCCCTACTTTTGTCACCCCTTCCCCTCATTTTAAGCTCTATGATATCAACTTGTTATTTAGCAAGCTGGAACTAGTTATTGGGGGTTTTAATTAACATTGTTCTTTACTATCCTCGATATCCCATTGTTGCCCCTAATTCTACATGTTCAATAAAGAGATCGCTTGAAATTCCATATTCATTGCATGATATAAAATTAATTATTTGTAACTATTCAATGTATGAACCTTCTAACATTAGGTGGTGTAGCCTTTAATCAATTATTTCATGCATAGTTTTGTATTTGTGTGGATTGTGTTTGATATTATGGTTGCATGCCTATATTCCATTGTGTGGAAGGATTTGAAGAAGTGATTTCAAGGGTTCATTATCGAAGCATTGTGGCTTGACTAAGTGGGGTAAATGAGGATCATTTCAGCTTATAAATGAGGGAATCTTCTATTTCATGGAACCTACTCAAACGTTTGCAAGGAATATGTTAGCCCTGCATTTTCTCCCTTTTACCTTTTATAGTGTAGTCTTCTTTAGCTTTCCTACCTTCTCATTAAAACCAACACACTAGGGCTTTGTAAACTGTGGTTAAGTGAAACTATACTTTAGAAACCATGGTTAAGCATTAAGAAAACTATCAAGGCAACTTTAACTCATAGACTTGGGGGCTTTGTAAGAAAAACACAGTTAATTGGATAAAAAAACACCCAAAAACCCTAGGGTTAGTGAAATTTGATTCAAATAGTTTTGAATCAATAATGGTCCCCAAATGTAGTTATTTGGTTCCTTGTTAAGTAGGATATACTAGGATGGTTTATTCATTCCTTAGAATCACACTCTCTAAATAACAAAGGGGCTTGCAGATTCAAACCCTAATACTCATGTAGGGAATATTATTGGGCCTTGGAACTCTTTTTTACTAGGGTTTCATCAAGCTAATGCAGTTGACACAAGTGAAAGATTGGCCTTTAAAACTACAAAGCAATGTAGGGGGATTTTAAGGCATAGACAAAATCAAAAGATGAGGCAATCACAAAAAGAAAAAAACTCACTATAATTTTACCAAAACCAACTAGAAATAATGCAACTATCAGTATTAAATTGCATCACTTAGTAGGTTATTGGACAAATCAAGGTGTGGATAAAGGAAAAAAGGAAGAGGTTTTTTTTTTCGCTTAAAGAGGATTTTGAGACAAAGCAAAGAAAAATAAAAACTCTCCTCGCAAACAAAGGGGAAAGAGATGAAGGGTCTCAAGACAATAAAGACCAATACAACCCCATGACCACTCTATTGTTGTGGTTGCTTGAACTCTATGTAAATGAGCTCATGAGCATGAAAAAGAGGATTGAGTATATATAAGCAAAAGGGTATCTTGAGTATATCAAGTTAAAGGAAATTATAGAAGCTAATTGGAACCTTGAAAGGGAAAAAAAGTTTCTCAAAGAGTAAGTAATAAGCTTGCAAAACAATATGGAAAGAGGGAAGTAGTAGCTAATCACTATAAATCAAGAATTATAATGAGTGAAAGTAGCAAAAAAAAGAGTTCAAAGACAAAAAAAGTAAGTGTCACAACACAATTGGGAGAGCTTCAATCAAAAATTGCAAACATGGTGTCAACACAAAATATAGATCAAAATGAATATTTCAAATGAAACATTAAAACCTCAAATCTACATCAAATGCAACCTTAGTTAAAGCATGAAATTGAAAAAGTGGATTTGCTCAAACCAACAACATGAAATTGTAATGATTAAGGATAGTCTCTTAAAAATGGCTCATGAGATGGTAGATTTATAGGATTGGTAGATTTATAGGCTTGGTATCTTGAAAATGGCTCATGAGAGGGTAGATTTATTTTTTAGGAGATAGTTATGAGATGTGTGGTGAGAAATAAAAGAAATATTTTATCTATTATTTATTTTTAGGTGGTTATCAAGGGGATTTAACTAAATCATCTAGAAAGGGACATGAATTAGGAATTAGGACTTAGGAAATTGATTTAGGACTTAGGGAAAATGGATTAGAATTTAGGGGGAAATGAATAATTAGGATAAATGATGGAATTATGACTTAGGATATTTTTAGGTGTCTACATTTTTTCCCTCTTTGAGATGATATTGTGATTGAAAGAAGCAATTTCATTTCAAAAAAGAATGAAAATAATTCTATATAAATAAGGATAGGATGATGCCCCCTTGAGAGGATAAGTGGGAATGAAGGACATGTGTAGGCTCTCAAAATGGATGGAAAGAAAGGATGGGGATAAGGGATAGTAATGTTGAGATAGTGTGAGCAACTTGATGTGTCATGATATAAATACCATGGTGATGATATTTCAAATGCATAAAGGACTAAATGTAACATGCAACCATATGCCTATAACACCATGATATGAAAGACCATGATGTTGTTGTGACATGTATGTTGCAAGGATTGATGCATATGCAAGACGAAATGATAACACACACACACACACAACCAAAGAAAGAAAGCATGCATTAAATGATACACAGACAAACATGATGTTGCCCCATATTCAAGCTAAAAATCAATTATTGATTGATTGATGATGATGATAGTGTTGTTGATGTGGGAAAAATATATCCTAAGAACAATGCGAAGATGGTGTTGTTAATTTGGGAACAATAAATCCCAAGAACAACATGAGGATTAGTAAAATAATATATACCAATGATGATAGTTGATTGAATTAAGTTAATTGAGATTTTGCAGCAAAGTTGGGAACAATGTCATTGGATGCTTTTAGGATGATTGGCTAGATTACTTGACAAAATGTGTGGATAAGGATTTCTTGCATTGGATTTTTATGAGAAATTTTGGATGTAGAATTAGGTGATTGTGATGTTTTTGGTTTGGGTGGATAAACATGTGGTGTAGATTGGTTTAGCATATTTTGACTCACCAAACTTGAGATGGTGGATGAATTTAGGTTTAAGATTATGAAGTTTGAATGTAGGATTAGGATAGTGATTAGGACCAACATTTGTTGGAAATTTCATTGATGTAAAAGATAACAAGATTGTCATTGATGTCATGTTACACAAGATTATTATTATTGATGTCAAAGGGTCTTCAATATGAGGTAATAGAGAACACATGATTATTGGCAAGAAGAGTTTTCAAATATATATATATATATATATATATATAATATAATATATATATAATTGTGAAGCAATAATACACACTTATATATGAAATCATGAAGAAATGAAGAGTATATAATGATGGCCAACTCACATTTCATTGTGGTGCTTTCTTCTAAAGAAATTCTTTATAATATGGAAGTCAAATATAAAGTTATGTAATTCAAATGTTGGCCGACTCTATTGAAATCAACAATGGGTATTTATGAAGAACATTTATTATACTAATGTAAACCAACTTATGTATTGAAGGTATATATGTATAATGCTTTAAGTCACCCAAGTTAGAGGAAAATAGAAGATCGAAAGTGCAACAATTTGTCTATCCATTATAGTGCTGAAATTAATATCAATAAAGGCAATCATATATTAATTACCCAATTTAAGTTGTATAAGACAAAAGGTAGAAATTAATAAGGGCAACAATTTACATTCATTATAAGGAAATGAGTGTAAAGGGAAATGATTAACATGCAGTGAATGTAAGGGGAAACAACTATCTTTAAGGAATTTTTGAAGATAATTAAAAGAGGTTAAATGCGGTAAGTGCACAAAGATGGTTCCCAAAAGGGGCTTAAGTGGCCACTTTTTTTTTCTGAAATCAGGAAATAATGACCTTGGACATGAAATTGATGATAGTTACACTCAAAATTTTGAGATGGAACAAAAACAAGGATCGAAGTGCTCTGAGTCTACTTTCTAAACTACTAATTTATTTTGAAAATGGTTGAGATTAAGGGGTTCAAATGAGGGATGTACACAAATTGGTGTTGTTTTTGTCAGAAAAAAATAACATAGCAACTCTTGTACGACCCTAGCATAGTGAACATTTTTTAGTTTTTTAAAATTGCTATGGTCAGAAGTTAGCTAACAATATGTAGTTGATGCATGATTTTTCTAATAATTTTTAATGAATATTTGATTTTTTACTAATTTTTTGAAGTTGACACTTCTTGAAAAATAAAATTTTGACCATGCTACCCCTACAAATTTTGGAAACTAATTGAATTTTTTTAAAAAATTGTAGAGATAGATCTAGTTTCTAAAAATGTAATTTATTTGAAATTTTGATGAACGATTAATTTATAACAAAAAAAACACCAAACGCTACTTTTTGGCAAAAAAGAGACACACAAACAAAAGAAATTATGGATGAAAGGCTTAACATTGTCATAAAGTGAAAAAAATTACATCGTTGGATAGCTAAGAGAGAACCTAACATTACCTAAGTGGTTGATTTGTTCGACATTGAACCATGTGCAATCCTGACGGTGAGCATGATCCCGATTATGTGAAATATTGTAGAATTTTGCAAAAACAGATCTCTGAAGTCATTGGGAATTCCTCAAGCCTTTGGGTTGGTGTTCCAAGGAAAATACCAATCTCGAGGCTTGGGGATTCCCAAAGCAAGATATAACGTGAGCGCGTTATAATGCACTCGTGTTATTTCTTAGTTTTGACATGACTTTTGTATTTTGTGAATGCATTGACAAAAGCGTGGTGTGTTATAATGCACTCGCGTTTTGGTCTGATGAAGATTTTTTTCTTCTCTTTTTCTTGTCTCTTTCTTCTTGTTATCTTTTCGGGAAACTATATACATGAAATAAATGTATATTTCATGTATATAGTTTCAAGATGTTTGAGAGTGGTTTTAGATCTCTAGGAGTATAAATTGAAATTTACATACAGACATTTACTTTCTTATACTTTAAGTTATATTTCATGTATATAGTTTCAAGATGTTTGAGAGTGGTTTCAGATCTCTAGGAGTTATAATGCAAATTCTAGTTTTTGGAAGATCTCCTGGAAATTTTAGACTTAGTCAAAATTTCAAAATCGAGGAGGTCAAATTTTTAGTAATCAACAAGTTGTATTATTTCTCTCTCTATCTCCTCATTTTTATCCCTTACACTCTAGACACTCTCTCTCACTATCTTCATCCTTTATCTAACTCTCTCTCCCATGATCTCAAAGAGCTCTCTTTGTCTTTGTCTTTTGTCTTTGTCACAAATGCTTTGTCTTTGTCTCTGTCTCTATCTTTGTCTCTCTCTCGCTTTTTGATCACCGAATAAAGGTGAAGATTAAACTTACAACAAACTAGTTTCAATTCAAAAATGATGAACTCTTCCATGAAACACCTTCAACCTACAAGCATCAACTCACCCTCAAGGGTCTCAACCCTTCAATTTTGCAAAACAACACCAAACCTCCACCAGGGCCCTGAAAAAGTTTCTCAACATGCCAATGATGACAATTTATCCATTTAAATGCAATCTCAAAGTTAGATTCAACATAACCTTCAAAAACTCACCTTTTACCACTAGCACTCCTTCTAGTACAGGAAAACCAGTTCTTCAACCTTTTGGCCAAATCCTTCCAAAAAAATTGAGAAATAAATCATAGAATCAAGGACCCATTTCAAATTCATTCAACATATAAAAAACCTAGATATCACTCCTTTGGATCAAAAGCTTCAAAATCAAGAATTTTGCACTTTTAGGCCTCTAATTAGGCCACTTTTCAAAAGAGACCCCTCTTTAATCTCCTCTCCAGACTTCCAAACCTAAAAATAGTCTTGAAAAATGATTCAAAACAAGATATTTTCTAGGTCTCAAGTCCCCACATGCTCATTTGCACTCTCAAACTCAAAACCCTCCTAAGACAAGAAAAAACTAAGGGTTTTGGTGGAAAACCCAACTCCAATCCTTATCCAACTAAATCAACACCCCAACCACTTTTCAAAACATCTTCCTAGGAAAATAAAACATTCACAAGACCAAAAATCACACTGATTCATCAAAACCCTACATAAGTTGCTTGGATTTCACATAAAAACAACACTGTATAGCCAGGGTTTTCATCCCTCCAGCCAATTTCATGCTTCAGTAGGCTCCTAAAGAAAATCAACATGTATTAAAACATGTTACACACCAATCCACCAAGTTATAGGTCCATTACAGTGGGTGGATTGGTGACAAACACTAATTTAAAGCCTCAAACCTCTGCAACATTGAACAAGGTAGTCACTATTTTCTAAACCTTCCACACAACTTGTAAATGGATTAGACCTTCTCAAAAAAATAAAATGCAAGTAGAAACATTAGACAATGTTCACAAAAGAAATCAGATCATGGAGAACCTGTACGGGTTCGTACAGAGGAAGAATATGTTGTAGAACACAGTAAATTTCTTGGAACAAGCAAAATATTATTGAATAATGGTTTCAATATGTCTTCATCAACCTCCCTTCGAATGATTACATCATATTTAGTTTTTTTCTCATCCAAACTCAACTTCCCAACATCCATAACCACCTTATAACATATTTTGAATGATTAGGACCATTAGAGGCCTAATTACTCATTTGATTACATTTTACAAATATATTGAAATGCCTATGCATTATTTTCAACCTATGACTCTTAAAATCATACTAAAGGCTTGAAAATAGCCTCATCACCTTCCTAAGACCCAAAATTTGCACCCCCTAATACAAACTCCAATATTTTCC
>VDFB02171347.1:0-39301 GCA_007258455.2 Sequoia sempervirens | reverse complement strand
AAATTATCAAGCGTCCAGGCATATGCATATGTTTTTTCTAACTGTTTGTTTCATGTGCAGATATAGGAAAATTAATGTTCTTATTTTATCAAGTTTCAGCATGTGAGACGAAGCGTGGCTCCCATAAGGGTTGAGCTTGGCGTGCTATGTTGATTTGCTTTTAATGGTATGTTGAGATCATTCATCAGATGAATCATTCCTCAATGGTCCACACAAATAAGTAATTATCATTTATGGCAGTGAACAAATGGTCACTGTCATAAGTGATATTTAATTATTCATGAGGATCATATAGTATGAAAATCAAATGTCAATATTAAGGGAATGTATTAGGAAATGCTGAATAAGATGCAAGAAATATTCAAGAATGAGAGGTGATTTCTAGTTCAAAATGCTTGATTGAAAGAAACAAAGAACTCCAAAGTTAATATGTTTTCAGGAAGGAACAGAGTGATCATAAGCAAAATAAAGAGAAACAACAGGGCATATATGACAACATTGTCATCAAAGCTTTAAGGAACAACTTGTTCATTTTTGTACTCATTAATCATGAAGTGAGTTCCAATCATCTCTTTCAGGTACTTGCCCATTGGCACAATAAATAAAATTATCATAAGATTAGAACAGTTAAATGGCATGACAAGGTCAATATGACCAAGTGAAAATCATGAGAGTTTTTGCTAGCACTATGATGTTTTAAAAACATGAATGAAACATTTGAAATTTAAAAAGCAACTACTACATAATGTTAATAGATTGCTACAACTCTCAATTATATAACCATTTTTACCAAGATATGGGCAGGTTTACACCTGTAGCAACAATTCACATGGTTTACTGGGTCATTGCATTATTTGAGAAGGAGTTTTTTTAAAGAAAGTGGAAGTTTTAACAAAAGTTTTTGCAAAATACTAAAGTGCATAACATAGTACAAATACAGTGATCATTGTCTGCAAATTCAAACTCAACATCAATGAGGAGGTAGTAGCTTTTACATAAGGTATATTGCAAAAAAAATTGTAATAGAAGTGAATGTAAACACCAAAATGTTGAGGCAAGAGATGTTAAAGTAATGGTTGTTTTACATGGACTCGGGTAGTTTTACTTTGTTCATCAAGAGAAAGTTTAGTTACTGTTACAAGAAAGAAGCAAAGTTGTGTGCTTATAACATCCATGGAATCAGTTTTGGAGAAGTAAGAAAAAAAGTTCTAAGCTAATGTTACAATGGAGGGAAACAACAATTTGAAGTGCTTATGAATTTTGTTTGAGAAGAACAAGGCATGAATAAGTAAACTCAAAAGAGGCGGAATACAATCATGATATATGTTTGTTTTGGGACAGTCCCTGTTGTATGGAGTACAGGGATCAAATAGCTACTATAGAGATGGTATGATTGGTGATCTTCATCTCCTCCTACTACCAGCTCTTGTCATAATGCATCAACAGGAAGATGTTGAGGAAAAATGGCAGGGTTCAAGCTTTGCAAAAACAAAACGCGGTGACAAGGGGTGCAGTGTTTTGCACAGTCATAGTTTGGGGGTTATGACATTTGCCATGAGGAAAATGTGGACAATATGAGAGATTGGCTAGAGACTTCAATTATTCAATGATAGTTCTTAAACCTCAAAATCTATAGAAAGCAACAACTAGCAAACACTCATATACTGCCTCCTATTCTTTCATTTCTACCTAGAAAGCGTAGTACAAAAGCAATTTTGAGTGAGGGAAATCCATGGGTTTCCATAGTCAAAACCCTGTAGTAGGGCAATACAACAACCACAGTAATATTTATATGAAACAGAGCAAAGTTTTGGCTATCATAAATTATTCAAGGAAAAATAGGAGAAACCCGCTTAAGCTTCTTAAAGTAATTTGTGCTCTTTCACAATGCAAAGCAAAATAGTGGAGTAACAGTGGTTTCTAAAGCCATTTCAAAGAGAGATCACCATATATCTGTAGAAAATCACAAAGAAAAACGTGGGTTTCTTCTAAATAAACTTCCAAGCTTTCAAGTAAAGCCATAGTGCAATAACAATGATTTTAAATTTTTTAAAAGAGCTAATGGAGCTCGGTTCGAATATATTTCAACAAAAAGAGCTATCAAATTTATAGAAAAATAGCTTAAGAATGCTCACCTTATTGTGGCATGCCCGAAACTCTAGGATAAAAACATTGTCATGAGAAAGTCCGCCATGTTTTCTCCAGAAAACTCACTGAGAGATCTCTCACAGAGCTTCAAACCCCAGGTCGGCAAAAAAATTCCTTGAGAAGATTCTATATTTTGCAAAATGAAAAATGAAAAGAAATTTCGGGTTTTGTTTTAGGGTTTCTAACCCTATTTCCACCGCCTTAGCTAAATTGAATTTTGGTGGCATTTTATTCAAAATGTGTTATGACTAATCAAAACCGTGGCCCTTGTATATTTGCCAATTTTGCTAAGTGTTACCTACACCTATGCATTCGACCTAGTAAGTCCCTTTGGACTTAGGCACTTTGAATATAGAGGTTTTTGTGGAAGATAAATGCCACCTTGTGTTGTAGTTTTTTTTGTTTTTATGGAGTATAGGGATAAAATGTTACTACAAAGCATGGTATGATTATGATCTCATCTCCTCCTATTACCAAATTTTGTCAATGCAAAAAAAATTCCTTGAGAAGCTTCTACATTTTTCAAAATAAAAAATGAAAAGAAGTTTTGGGTTTTGTTTTAGGGTTTCTAACCCTATTTCCACTGCCTTAGCTAAATTGAATTTTGGTGGCATTTTATTCAAAATGTGTTATGACTAATCAAAACCGTGGCCCTTGTATATTTGCCAATTTTGCTAAGTGTTAGCTACACCTATGCATTCGACCTAGTAAGTCCCTTTGGACTTAGGCACTTTGAATATAGAGTTTTTTGTGGAATATAAATGCCACCTTGTGTTGTAGTTTTTTCTATTTTGCATTCATATTTATGCGTAACAAATGGAATTAAGGTGTTTTATAAGCCTTTATTCCTTATTGTTATGCAAACAGTGAGGTGATCAATTTAGGAGAAATTATAGGGTTTTGTTTTGACTTGTCATCACTTTGTTGAGGGTTTTTAGGCATTGTTCCTCTTTTGGTGGCTTTTGAGGAGAGAACAAAATAGAGGGAATATAGGGGAAGTTTTCAGTTTGGAGACATGTTCCCACATTTGCAGGAGTCTTTAATGCACTTTGTTGGTTGGTTGTTGGTTGTACATGTTGGAGGTGATATTCGAGGAATCTAGAACCTTTATTCTAGGCTTTTCTAGGGCATCCGACCCCAAGGTGGTTACTAGCTCCTAATTTGGTCCAACCACTTGGTTTGTGATATATTCACTTTGTAACTCATTTTTTAGTTCAGTTCATATTGGTAGATTTTCTGGGAGATAGTTTTCATCACATATTTTCTCTTCTTTTCCTCTGTAACTCATTCAATCATGCAAACTGTGAGTACCTTTGAAGTTTAATAGCATTGATACACTTTTACCTTCTCATCACTTATTCTGCTTGTGTACATGTCATTGAGATTGATCAATATACTTGTGAAAATTTGTGCTTTTCCCTGTATTTTGTTTCATCAAAAGTATTTGTTTTGCAAGAAAGTATCAGTTTACAGGTTATGAATTGTGTGAGTAATGCAAGGATTCAAGTTATGAAATGTGTTCTTTTTCTTTCTTGAGTCTTGTATAAGCACCTTCTCATAAAACACTTATGTAATTGATATACAAAGATGAGTTGTGTAAATTTTCTATCAATCTATTAACTGAAAGTGTAACAGAATCAAGTTTGCATGCTTTTAGTCAGTTTGGGTATTTCACCATAGGATCAGAGTTTTAGCTTCGTTTCAGTATTGCAATTTTTTATACCTTTTCCTCAGAAAGACAAGTAGTTTTAGGTTAAATCAATAAGAGTCAGCTTTCTCTGGAGGTACTTTTCTGTCATAGGGTCACCCACATCCTTAGAAAAGTTCCCATGTTACTCATGATTAGTTGTGTTTAATCTCAACCCGGTTGCAAATCATAAGAGCTAACAGTTTTTGGCACACCTGATGGGACTATCGAATCAGACAATTCAAAGAAAAATATATATATTATTGGTTCTGATATGCTGCCAGCATTTTCAAGCCTTTAAGAGGCAGGTTCTAGCATATCTAGCAACTTCCACTATGGGTAAAGTTTAAAACTAGTGTTGTGAAACTTTACATGAAAAGGATTTAGACAAGAAGTTCATAATCCTTTGAATATTTGCAGTTGTCTCCACCTAGAAGGTAGAGTAGGTTTGTTAAAATAGTGTCCATTTCAAAGAGGGTTCAATCAACCCCACCAAGTTTCAGACCAATTTCTAAAGCTAGTTTTGTTGTAGTTACAACCTCTATTCTTGTTGTTTCAGTTTAGGTCAATCAACCTCCAGTTGTGCAAATGACTAGAAATCAGCCTTTTGTGCCATTCAATGGAGGCAGTCCATTAAAATCGGCCCAACATGATGATATCCCTGTAGCAGCCTTGAAGAGCTTGACATTTTTCATAGGAGAAGATCAAACAACTCTTATTGAACATATCAGAGATGTGGCATCCCTTTGTGGGGCTCACGATATAACCCAAGAGAATGTAGCTGTCAGATTGCTTGCAACTTCCTTTAAGGGAAAAGCATTACAATGGTTTAGAGGTCTGCAAGTTGGATCAATTGCAACTTGGGATGAATTAGGGGACAAGCTGCATAAGCAGTTTCAAGACAAATATGATCATTTGTCACTGGTTGAGCAATTAACAACTATAAAAAGAGCTCCTCAAGAGAAAATGTCAGATTTTAACTTCAGATTTCAGAAAACTTGGGATAGAATCCCAGCTACTATATGGCCTTCTCCTGAGCATGCCTTTTTGTATTATTTGAAAGCCATAAATAGTGAGATAGCAATTATGACACAATAAATGGGGGGTGTCTCTACCAGATGCTTATGAGGTAGCAATAAGGGTAGAAAACTATTTAATCCAGGTAGGTAAGATTGCCCCTAGGCCACCAATGCCAATATTTCCTGAGATACACCCTAGTATGCCACCTCAAATGCCACCTTTTACACCTTTTCTAGTTGTTCTAGTATCATCAACTGTTGTTCCAACTGTTGCAAGTCAAGAAAATGCCACTACAAGCTCATCTCAGGAGCTTCAAGAGATTAAGAGTCTGTTGCAAACCTTTGGTGATAAACTGGTGAACTTAGAAAAACAACAGTCATACAATAGACCTTACCAACAACAAAATCAAGTTGCAAATCAGCCTTATCAGGGTCAGGAGTATCAAGGCAATAGACAACCTTATCAAGGCAATTTTTAGGGCCCAAGACAAAATATTAACCCAAGGCCTTTTCAAGTTTATAATCCTGCTCCTATTAACGCAGCCAAGGACATTATCCTTGTTCAAAATAACTTGGTTGCAGATTATGAATGGTGTTATCCTTGCAACCAGCCTCATAATCAGGCCACTTGTTCAAATGGAATTATCAATCAAGCCTTGATGGTGCAGAGTGTTTAAAATTCACAACATAATGCACCTAATGATGGAACCTTGTAGCAGCAAGACCAGTCTTCAAGTGAAGCTACTCTTCTAAACTGGCAAGGAGAAGAGTTTTGTGGAGTTAATGCAAATGATTCTCTAGTTGCTACAAACACAAGAGCAAAGAAGAGAGCCTTTGAACTTGAGCAGGCAGCTGATAAAGGAAAAGTTGTAACTATAGAACCATCTACATCACAAGTGCCTTGCATTTTGTAGAGGACTCCACAAGTAGTTGCTAAAAAGCAACCCCACTTGCAAACTGAGCCTGTTGTTGCAAGAGTACAAGATAACATAAATTTTGCAGTGCCTTTCAATATTGTTGAAAATATGAAAAAGATGAATATCACAATGTCTATGTGGGATTCTTTGGCAATGCCAGGTCAAAAGGAGTTGTTATAGTCTGCCTTGACAAAAAAAGTAGTGATTAATGAACCTTCAATCGATACAGTTAAGGTTGTTTTCACAAATGAATAGAAAGATAATGATATACAACAAAATAAACAGCCAGGAAAAGAGTCTGGAAAGGGTGTTAAGCCTCCTCCTTGCTATGTGACATTGATTGTAGGAGTTAAACTAGTACATAACTGCATGGCTGATAGTGGAGCTAGTAGTTCAATCATGCCAAAGAAGATTGCAGACCAGTTAGGACTGAAATATTAGCCCCTTGAGAAAGGAGTGCTTCAGCTATACGGTACAACAATCAACACTGTGGGTGTTATCAAAGATTTGGGACTCACATTACATGCCTATCTGAACTTTTCTATTCCTCAAGATGTTTTCATTATTGACTTACCTCCTTTCTTTGACCTGTGTTTATCAAGGGACTTCACTGCAAAGATTGGAGGTTATTTATCATTTGATTGGTCCCATATGCTCTTCAGGACCAAATATGGAACAAAAGTAACAATTAAATCTAAGTCATTGGCAAAGGATCACATTGTGCCTTATGTGCCAAGCGCAGTTAATGTTAACTGTGTTGTTTTTGAAGATAGTGAGCTTGCTGCAGCTCAGGAATTGCTAGTTGAATGTATACCAGAGGTGTTACTAAATGAGTGGGCAGCATAAAACATAGTAGACAATCCAAATGAACTTATTCAAGAAGTTGGATTGGGTATTTATGTACTTCATGAACCTGAAACAGAGATGCCAAACCTTGAAAAGAAGGCAGAACTGCAATTACCATAGCAAAATGAGTTGTGGCAGATGTACTTTGATGGCTCTAGGAGTAGAAATGGAGTTGGTGGGGGTGCAATGTTAATCTCTCCACAGGGTGATAGATATTATGCTGCATTCAGATTTGCTTTTTCTTGTTCCAACAATGTTGTTGAGTATGAAGGACTAATTCAAAGTTTAGAATGGGCAAGGAGAAGAGGAATCAATTGCTTACAAGTGTTTGGGGATAGTGAACTAATTGTTAATCAGGTGAGAGGGTTAAATGTAACAAAAAATGACACCTTGAAATCTTATAAACATAGGGTATGGGATATGATTGAGTTTGATGCCTTTAATTTGATTTCAATCCCTAGGAGTTAGAATAAACATGTAGACAGATTGGCTATAATTGGTGCACAATTTGACATACCTAATGAGATCAGAAAAGAAAAGGTACAACCACATGTTAAGATAGTTGTTAGGCTCTCTATCCCAGATAACAATATTAATTGGCAGGTCTTTGAAAGTGATGAGCAAATTCTAAGTTTTATGCTTAAAGAGGATCGGTTTTCTATTATAAATTAGGAAAAGCTAAAACAACAATATGGGGATCAAATTATTTAGCTTAAGTCAAATAAGTTACCTAGAGGTTTGGTTGCACTAGAATCTATTTTCAGTTTTGATGATCAATTGAAAAAGAATAAAACCAACATACAGATTAAAGAAGACCATTATGAAGAGTTGGAAATCTTTAAAGGTAAACTTCTTAAGATAGGAAAATTTTGTTCAACTGAAGATAGGAAAGACTTCATTGCTTTATGTCAAGAATTCCAAGATGTCTTTTCTTGGGATTGTTTTGATTTAAAAGGGTTTGATCCTAGGATTGCTCAACACACAATAGAATTAGAGCCCGATGCTAAGCCTGTTAGGAAAAAGTAGAGACCTTTGAACCCCAAGATTGAACCTTTAATGATTAAGGAATTGACTACGCTTATTGAGGGTGGAATTATTTTTCCAATTAAGCACACCTCCTTGGTCTCTAACCTGGTTTCGATTAAAAAGAAAAATGGTGAAATCAGGTTATAGATTTCAGAGATCTCAACAGAGCATCTCTAAAAGACCATTATCCATTACCTTCTATGGAGTAGATCCTCCAAGTGGTTGTTGGTTCAGAGAGATTTTCTTTGCTTGATGGATACTCTGGTTATAACCAGGTATTGGTCAAAGAAGAGGACCAATACAAGACTGCCTTTACAACAAAATGGGGCACTATGGCCTACAAGAGAATGCCTTTTGGCTTGTCCAATGCTGGAGCCACTTTTCAAAGGGCTATGGACATGGATTTCCAAGGCTTAATCAATAAAATAGTGCTGATATATCTAGATGATATCACCGTATTCTTAAAAAATGTTGATGAGCATTTGTTGCATTTAAAATAGGTGTTTGAAAGGTGCAGGGAATATGGAATATCCCTTAATCCCAAGAAAATTATTTTCGTTGTTCATGAGGGTAAGTTGTTAGGACACGCAGTGTCAAAACTAGGAATTTCCATTGACCCTGAGAGAGTCAAAGCTAATATGGAGCTGCCTTTGCCCAATCACAAGAAAGGGATGCAAAGTTTCTTAGGCAAAATTAACTTTTTGAGGAGACTTATTCCTGATGTTGCAAACCTTTTACAACCCTTGACTGCTATGTTAAGAAAGAATGTAGTTTTCAGTTGGACTAGAGAGGCAAAACACAATTTTGAAGCCATTAAAGAGGCTTTAGCATTAGCTCCCACACTGGTAAATCCAAACTTCACTAAAGATTTTATCCTGTATGCATTTGACAGTATTGATTCTATTTCAACAATACTCGTTTAGCAAAATAATGAAGGCTTAGAGCAGCCCATTGCATTCTTCAGTCAAGTGTTGGCTGATTATGAGCAGAGATATTCATTTGTAGAGAAACATGTTCTAGCTGCTATAAGAAGCCTCAAGAAATTTAGACCATTGATTTCTAACAATAAGATTCACTTAATGGTGGCACATCCAAGCGTGAAATAATTCTTGCTCAGTAGGGATCTTAATGAAAAAAGAGCTGGATGGATCACTAAAGTCATGGAGTTTGATGTAGATATCAAGATCACAAAGTTAGTAAGAGGAAAGGGACTCTGTGAATAACTTGCTTCAACATCAAAAAATCATCAAAAAATAGAGACAAAAGTTGTTTTAGTTACTGATGATCAAGATTAGAATGTTGCACCTGCATTAGCAACAAGCTGGGTTCAGGATATGATTAATTTTTTGCAAACTGGAGAATGTCCACCAGGCTTAGACAGAGCCAAGAGGAGATATTTTAGGTTACAATCCATTCCATATGTTCTGATTGATAATGTTTTATTCAGGAAGGACCTTAATGGTGTTTTCCTAAGGCGTATTGATCGTAATCAAATTGAGAAAGTGCTTCACGAGTTCCATGATGGAACTGTAGGGGGTCATTTTTCCCCAAAAATAGCAACATGGAAGATTATGAGGCCTGGTTATTACTGGCCAACCATGTTTAAGGATGCCCATGCATGGGCCAGAAGGTGTGTGAAATGTGCAATATTTTCTAGAAAAGAAAGGTTGCCAACACTACCCTTGTAGCCAATTCAAGTGGAACAACCCTTCATGAAATGGGGCATTGACTTCATTGGACCCATAAACCCACCTTCCAGTGCTAGGCACAAGTGGGTACTCACTGCTACAAATTATTTTACAATATGGACTAAGGCAGTAGCCTTGAAAGAAGCTAATGAGTCCTCTATGTTGAACTTTTATGATGACATAATAACCAGGTTTGGAGTTCCAGACTCCATCATTTCAGATAATGCCTTGGAATTTGTGGGAATTAAAGTGGTTGATTGGGTAGTAAAAAATGGTATATATTTGAACACTTCATCAAATTATTACCCCCAAGGTAATGGTTTGGCTGAAAGCACAAACAAGAACTTAATCAGAATCATTAAATGAATGATGGAAGATAACAGGAGAGCTTGGCACACCAAGCTGAAATTTGCCTTATGGGCAGATAGGATAACTCCCAAAAGGTCTATCAAGAATTCTCCATATGTGTTGGTTTATGGTAAGGAAGCCATACTGCCTAATTTGTAGAGATGCCAACTCTTGATATGATGCATTAGTTGGAAATGTGCGAGGAACAAGACCCCTTAGCAGTCAGATTTGCTAAACTCATGGAGCTAGAAGAGACTAGAGACAAAGCCATGAAGTCCTTGGAGTATCATCAACTCCAAACCAAAAGATTTTTTGATAAAAGGACAACTGCTAGAGTTTTTAGAGAAGGTGACATTGTACTCAAACGGGATGAGCTGAAAAGCAGGCCAGGAAAGCATACAAAGTTTGACAGCTTCTGGAGTGGCCCATTTGTCATTACAGAGTGCAAGGAGCACAATGCATTCCAGTTGTCCAAGATGAATGGAGAGATTCTGCCTATCCCAGTCAATGAGATACACCTCAAGCGTTGCTTTGAGGTTTGATCTATATCATTTCTGCTAGTTTAGCATTTTATGCTTTCAATAAGTGTTGTTTCACCTTAGATTAGATGTTGTTTCTAGTTTACCTAAGTGCTTTTTAGCACAGTTAGTTAGTTTTCTATTGTTGTTTTGGTTTTCGATAAATTCCAGTTTATTCTGAGTCATCATGATTGAGTTACAACATTGAGTCAAGTTGTTTCCAGATCTAATCTAAGTTTCTGAGTGACCTCGTGCCCAATGGATAGTCTAGGCAACTGGTCTTAGTGTTTAGCAAGCAAACATGCAACAGATGTTGCCAAAAATGTTACTCATTTTATTTCTTGTCAAATTGAGTGAGTTAAAAGTGTATGCAAATTGAAAATGAAGTGCATTTCATATCAATCTTCCCTATATTGCATTTAGATGTATAAACATAAGAATCAAAGAGATTACATCTTTTACTAATAGATTGTTGCATTTATACAGGTGCATACAATATTGAAAAGATTTACACAAATATTGTTGAAAGAAAATCTTTATTGATTCAAGAGTTCAAATCTATCTCACACAAGCCGTGAGATATAGCTTGTCCAATGGAAATAAAGTACAATATATACACAAATAGATTGAAAGAATGAAAAATGCATATATAGGGGAATAGGCCAGTCATTACCTGATGACTGGTCAGAGTCTGTTGTTCTGCTTGGTCTTTTGCTCCATGTTGCTTTGCGTCCTCTATAGCTCCCTGCTTCCATGTCCTGCATATGAAAGAGTTGCAATGAGGTTAGAGTAGATCTCTTAGCAATAACGGTCTCTAACACTACATATACATCCACCCACCAGTGTATAGATTTCCCTTTACATGCATTAAACAAGCAATAAGTTGTTCAGGTCCAAAAAAAAGAGAGAAAAGAAATTATCAAGCGTCCAGGCATATGCATATGTTTTTTCTAACTGTTTGTTTCATGTGCAGATATAGGAAAATTAATGTTCTTATTTTATCAAGTTTCAGCATGTGAGACGAAGCGTGGCTCCCATAAGGGTTGAGCTTGGCGTGCTATGTTGATTTGCTTTTAATGGTATGTTGAGATCATTCATCAGATGAATCATTCCTCAATGGTCCACACAAATAAGTAATTATCATTTATGGCAGTGAACAAATGGTCACTGTCATAAGTGATATTTAATTATTCATGAGGATCATATAGTATGAAAATCAAATGTCAATATTAAGGGAATGTATTAGGAAATGCTGAATAAGATGCAAGAAATATTCAAGAATGAGAGGTGATTTCTAGTTCAAAATGCTTGATTGAAAGAAACAAAGAACTCCAAAGTTAATATGTTTTCAGGAAGGAACAGAGTGATCATAAGCAAAATAAAGAGAAACAACAGGGCATATATGACAACATTGTCATCAAAGCTTTAAGGAACAACTTGTTCATTTTTGTACTCATTAATCATGAAGTGAGTTCCAATCATCTCTTTCAGGTACTTGCCCATTGGCACAATAAATAAAATTATCATAAGATTAGAACAGTTAAATGGCATGACAAGGTCAATATGACCAAGTGAAAATCATGAGAGTTTTTGCTAGCACTATGATGTTTTAAAAACATGAATGAAACATTTGAAATTTAAAAAGCAACTACTACATAATGTTAATAGATTGCTACAACTCTCAATTATATAACCATTTTTACCAAGATATGGGCAGGTTTACACCTGTAGCAACAATTCACATGGTTTACTGGGTCATTGCATTATTTGAGAAGGAGTTTTTTTAAAGAAAGTGGAAGTTTTAACAAAAGTTTTTGCAAAATACTAAAGTGCATAACATAGTACAAATACAGTGATCATTGTCTGCAAATTCAAACTCAACATCAATGAGGAGGTAGTAGCTTTTACATAAGGTATATTGCAAAAAAAATTGTAATAGAAGTGAATGTAAACACCAAAATGTTGAGGCAAGAGATGTTAAAGTAATGGTTGTTTTACATGGACTCGGGTAGTTTTACTTTGTTCATCAAGAGAAAGTTTAGTTACTGTTACAAGAAAGAAGCAAAGTTGTGTGCTTATAACATCCATGGAATCAGTTTTGGAGAAGTAAGAAAAAAAGTTCTAAGCTAATGTTACAATGGAGGGAAACAACAATTTGAAGTGCTTATGAATTTTGTTTGAGAAGAACAAGGCATGAATAAGTAAACTCAAAAGAGGCGGAATACAATCATGATATATGTTTGTTTTGGGACAGTCCCTGTTGTATGGAGTACAGGGATCAAATAGCTACTATAGAGATGGTATGATTGGTGATCTTCATCTCCTCCTACTACCAGCTCTTGTCATAATGCATCAACAGGAAGATGTTGAGGAAAAATGGCAGGGTTCAAGCTTTGCAAAAACAAAACGCGGTGACAAGGGGTGCAGTGTTTTGCACAGTCATAGTTTGGGGGTTATGACATTTGCCATGAGGAAAATGTGGACAATATGAGAGATTGGCTAGAGACTTCAATTATTCAATGATAGTTCTTAAACCTCAAAATCTATAGAAAGCAACAACTAGCAAACACTCATATACTGCCTCCTATTCTTTCATTTCTACCTAGAAAGCGTAGTACAAAAGCAATTTTGAGTGAGGGAAATCCATGGGTTTCCATAGTCAAAACCCTGTAGTAGGGCAATACAACAACCACAGTAATATTTATATGAAACAGAGCAAAGTTTTGGCTATCATAAATTATTCAAGGAAAAATAGGAGAAACCCGCTTAAGCTTCTTAAAGTAATTTGTGCTCTTTCACAATGCAAAGCAAAATAGTGGAGTAACAGTGGTTTCTAAAGCCATTTCAAAGAGAGATCACCATATATCTGTAGAAAATCACAAAGAAAAACGTGGGTTTCTTCTAAATAAACTTCCAAGCTTTCAAGTAAAGCCATAGTGCAATAACAATGATTTTAAATTTTTTAAAAGAGCTAATGGAGCTCGGTTCGAATATATTTCAACAAAAAGAGCTATCAAATTTATAGAAAAATAGCTTAAGAATGCTCACCTTATTGTGGCATGCCCGAAACTCTAGGATAAAAACATTGTCATGAGAAAGTCCGCCATGTTTTCTCCAGAAAACTCACTGAGAGATCTCTCACAGAGCTTCAAACCCCAGGTCGGCAAAAAAATTCCTTGAGAAGATTCTATATTTTGCAAAATGAAAAATGAAAAGAAATTTCGGGTTTTGTTTTAGGGTTTCTAACCCTATTTCCACCGCCTTAGCTAAATTGAATTTTGGTGGCATTTTATTCAAAATGTGTTATGACTAATCAAAACCGTGGCCCTTGTATATTTGCCAATTTTGCTAAGTGTTACCTACACCTATGCATTCGACCTAGTAAGTCCCTTTGGACTTAGGCACTTTGAATATAGAGGTTTTTGTGGAAGATAAATGCCACCTTGTGTTGTAGTTTTTTTTGTTTTGCATTCATATTTATGTGTAACAAATGGAATTAAGGTATTTTATAAGCCTTTATTCCTTATTGTTATGCAAACAGTGAGGTGATCAATTTAGGAGAAATTATAGGATTTTGCTTTGACTTGTCATCAGTTTGTTGAGGGTTTTTAGGCATTGTTCCTCTTTTGGTGGCTTTTGAGGAGAGAACAAAATAGAGGGAATATAGGGGAGGTTTTTAGTTTGGAGACATGTTCCCACATTTGCAAGAGTCTTTAATGCACTTTGTTGGTTGCTTTGCTTACCTTGAGTTTTGGTTTGACCAAAACCTTATTCCTCACATGTTGGAGGTGATATTCGAGGAATCTAGAACCTTTATTCTAGGCTTTTCTAGGGCATCCGACCCCAAGGTGGTTACTAGCTCCTAATTTGGTCCAACCACTTGGTTTGTGATATATTCACTTTGTAACTCATTTTTTAGTTCAGTTCATATTGGTAGATTTTCTGGGAGATAGTTTTCATCACATATTTTCTCTTCTTTTCCTCTGTAACTCATTCAATCATGCAAACTGTGAGTACCTTTGAAGTTTAATAGCATTGATACACTTTTACCTTCTCATCACTTATTCTGCTTGTGTACATGTCATTGAGATTGATCAATATACTTGTGAAAATTTGTGCTTTTCCCTGTATTTTGTTTCATCAAAAGTATTTGTTTTGCAAGAAAGTATCAGTTTACAGGTTATGAATTGTGTGAGTAATGCAAGGATTCAAGTTATGAAATGTGTTCTTTTTCTTTCTTGAGTCTTGTATAAGCACCTTCTCATAAAACACTTATGTAATTGATATACAAAGATGAGTTGTGTAAATTTTCTATCAATCTATTAACTGAAAGTGTAACAGAATCAAGTTTGCATGCTTTTAGTCAGTTTGGGTATTTCACCATAGGATCAGAGTTTTAGTTTCATTTCCGTATTGCAATTTTTTTTACCTTTTCCTTAGAAAGACAAGTAGTTTTAGGTTAAATCAATAAGAGCCAGCTTTCTCTGGAGGTACTTTTTTTGTCATAGGGTCACCCATAGCCCTAGAAAATTTCCCATGTTACTCATGATTGGCTGTGTTTAATCTCAACCCAGGTGCAAATCATAAGAGCTAACATCTACCACCACTTCAATAGCAAACTAATAATGCATTGACTCAACCATTTAGAATGAAATGTGGGTGCTTAAAACTCATAATTTGCAACACATAAATAGTCCTCTCATTTCCAGCTTCTTAAAATGGATGAGTCACCTTTTTCAAGTGACAACAATGACTCTTTTACCGAGTCAAAACACACCAATGCATATCTACAGGTTTCATATTTGTTATGCAAGTTGACTACCTTCTTAACCTTCAACCAACTTTGGATTTGACAAAGTCTCATGCTCATTTTCAACTAAGCATTGGATTAGACTCCTATTTGTTTTTACTCCACCTATTATGGCACTATTTTCTTACACATCAACATGTTGGTGTGGGTTTATACAACTTTAATAGATTGAAACACTTTACTATAGCATTGCTCAAGTGCTTTAATAATCTTTAGAAAATATTATTCACTTTGCACATAACAATACACTATTTAACTTATGTGCTTTGCATTCTATTCACTTTCATGCGCTGGCTTAAACTCTTTCATGTGCCCATTATATGCGCAACATATATTCACATTATGTTGGCTTTTATTTAAGCTATTTTCCTTTATGAGGCTCACACTATATATCTGTTATATTTACTTTATAAACATTTTAAAATGTATTTGACAATATATATATATACATACATAAAATCATTGGTTGGTATTTAAATATATTCACAATTACATATATATTGATATATATATATATATATTGCATATATATACATAAAATCATTGGTTGGTATTTAAATATATTCACAATTATATATATATACCATTATTTTAGTATCCAAAATATACACATATTTACATATTCATCGATTGATGTGTGTGTGTATACACACATATATATATATATTGCATATGTCCAATCAATATCATCATGCATATGGTATATCCATACATGAGTATGCGTAGATATGTCTACCTACGTATATGCATGCACATTTACACTCACATGTATGAGTTATCATAAATATGTACATATATACATATATACATTCTATGTATATACTCATTGATTAATGCATACTTATGATCACACGAAGAAGAACTTACACTTAACGCAAGGACTTAATCACATATTCCTAATCAAGAACATTCAAAGACTAAAACCATAAACCAATACAAAACATTCCCAGACCATAACTGAAGGTTATTTACCATTTCTCAAACAAATTTGACTCAACTTGACCAAACTAGGACGTGACTATGTGATAGCTCAATAGGCACATTAAGGGTTACCAAACCAAGTTCTTCTCTTGAGTGATACTCCCCCTCTCTTCCGGAGGCTTGATTCTATTCCTGCTTCCAACTTAGTGCATCACAACAGTAGTTAAGTCGATAACATTACATTCATATGCATCATATATCATTGCATTAACAAAGCATTGAAAACATTCACATTGAATTACACATTCATCCATTACATTTTCCATCAAGATACATATACAAAACACAACCATATATTAAAGAATTTTAACTCAACAAAGTAGCAGTAAATAGGTAATACCACAATGGGGTGTAACAACAAGACTTTGATCAAATTTAGATAATTGTGGGCCAACTAACATGAGTGAGTAACAATTTTGCACTTTTGTCTCTACAAGTTTAAGGAGGATGTTTGAAGATATCTTTACAAGATAATTAGAGAGATTAAAAAATTATTGGTCCCACAACTTAGCCACCATCTTTATGTATACCCCAATATTTGTCACTAAACACTCATTACATTAGCTCACTTGTCTTGTAGACCAAATAACTCTAAATAAAGTAAATCATGATCAAATTACAAATGTATATGAAAATGCACAGTTAATTTATATCTTTGATTTTAAAACTCTTTAAAGTTTCATACTTTGCATGTAGCCTAGACTTCTAAACATGCACAACCATCTAAAGATAAAATACAAATCTAGACTCTCAAGATATGACAAAGATTAAAAAAAATTGAGTTGTTCTAGCCAATAGAATTTAACCTGTGCACTTAACCTACAAATTATATGAGGATGTCTCAATGGGTGGAAGGATCAAATATTAAAGGGACTAGAGCCTTAATCCATTAGGCACATAGTAATATTTAGCAAGCATAAACACATGTATAAATATGAGGCTAACAACAAGATATGAATTAACACAAAGCAAAGAATTGGAAATGAGATTTAACGAGTCAAATAAACCATATATTTTATTTTTAAAATAATTTTCAATGACTTTGAAGAAATTTAAATACAATTCTTGCAACAATCAACTAATTAAAACATGGCAACAATCTTGCAATGTAACCCCAAAGATATATTTTACCCCCTAAATTTTTTGGCCAACTATGGAGACATTCAAATCATGGAGAGAATTTTTAAGTTTAAAAGCACCTTCTCCATATTTATAAACATGAAAGATGCAAGGAATCAAACTTGAACTAGATATTGACACCTAAGAACATACAAGACTAAAGGACATGCTTACCTTGTTTAAGCAAAGAAAGATCCAATCCTAATTTTATCAAGAGGAGTTGTATTCATAACCAAATAATTATGCCCTTTATTTCTTAAGCATCAAACATATATCCTAATCCTCAACACTTGGAATTGCATCTTTCTTCAAGTACACTATCCTTTTATTAGTTTTTTGCAACAACCTCTTTCAAAAACAAGTCCTATTTTGCACTATGTACAACATGACAGTTTCTTGGATAATATTTCATTTGAGAACAAAATAAGACTAGCACTTGCACCGGAAGGAGGTGCAATGGTTACCGATTGTGTTGTATATAAAATATGTTTGAAAGGAGGTCTATAATTGAATGTATAAATAATAATTAAAAGCTTTATACATTTGTTGGGAATAGAATTGGTTCATATATTGATGCATATTTTGTATGAAGATATTGTAGAAATTGTCTAATGGTACACACACCATTATATAATAACCAATAATAAAATGATTTTAGGATAGACAAAATCTCATGATATTTTGATGCAATATTTTTATTTTTTATGCATTTTTTTGAGTTCTCACATACATTGAGGTACTTAACTATTTTAGGATTCACATGTACCTCAAAGTGAGTACAAATTGTAATGTTATAAATTTGCATACATCCATTGCTATTACCATTTAGTTTTGTGGGAATTTTTAGAGGATATTTGATACAATTACAAATTATCAAATGATGCAATCTTGTGAGAATTTGGGCTAATTCTACTATCCCTCCCCTACCTTTGTTTATAAGCATTCACATGCAGGTTTGAGACTATCCTATTTATATTCACTTTGCTAGATGTTATGAGCCAAGTAAACACACATTTGTATGATTTATTGTTATGTCCTTGGTATTTAAAGGCATTTAATTATTATACTTATCTTCCATTCTCTATCATGCTATATCATTCCAATTATAATAATATTCATGAAGCATTTATCAAAATTAGACTTTGATTGATGCACTAAAAATAACATTTATTTCATCATCATCATCTAGGCCATCTATATGGTTGCTTGTAGTGTAATAATCTTTTGCATGACTGTAAAGTTAATCTTTTCTAGGTGTTGACCTAAGAAGAAACTAAAGAACAACATCACATGTTAGCTCTTTGCTTATGGAATTGATCTAAATGTATAAACTCAATCCAGAAAGGATGAATATAATACAAAATTTAAGACAAAACACAAACAAAGGAAATATACATTTATAATTCTAAATTGAATCAAATCATAATTTAACTATATCAAAATTATCTGCTTGCATTTATAAAACTATACATCATCATCCATTATATTTAATTTTTTAATTTAACATTTAAATATTCTATTAGACTCTTATAAATAAAATTAATTGAGTTATATTTATTTTCCTTTACACTTATATAGATGAGCATTGATAAATGAATGAAATTGTACATTATAGTTCATGTTATGTCTGAACACTTGAAAGATAATTTAACAATAATAAATAATGTAGAACATCTTAAAGAACAAAAAAATGATGTAATGGATATTTTCATGTTCTGTCTCAACTCTTAAAATTAATTTGGAAATAATAAATCATGTAGATCATCTTAAAGAACATAAAACCGATGTAACAAATATGTTGCATATTCTTAGATTTATAAGGAAAAGTATTGCCCCAGTATATGCAAATGCTTTCCTTATTCCATAATTATTAATATCATCATTATTACATCAAAATTACATGCATGACTGCACATATTAGCCTGGTAAGGTAAACCTTATCGCTTTATCAACAATCATTTAAGCGGCAATGCTCTCCATTTCATTCCATTTTTTAACATGGCTTGTGCACAACACCACCTCAAAGGCCTAGATTGCCTTTAAAAATTCAGCCCATAACATAACATGCAACAACAAAAAGTCAAATTCAAGTCAGGTGGATATCAATGGATAGCTTTTTTCATAGTTTATGAGAACCAACCGAATAAAATAAATAAATAAATTACCTATCATATGCAAGCCATTGAGTTGGTTGTTAAAAAGACATCTTAAAAATTCAAGCCATAAAAAACAAGTTAATGATATGGAATCTTTCTTGGGACCATCCAACAAATCATGTACCAAATGATTAGTTTATGCTTTGTGATTACAAAGAAATTGATAAGTTCTTTCACAGGAGCAAAACTTGGTTATATTTCAACCACATGCTCAATCTTTCATTTAGGAGTTAGTCCCAATAGAAAGTCTTCAAAGAAAAAACTGAGTTTATTATTGATTCCACTCACAATGTCTCTAGTCACCTCCTCTCTTTGTAATCACTTCAATAAAAAATCCATACAAATAAGTAATCAATATAATTAAGCCAGTAACAGTTTAAAACCACTCATTTAAATATGATAAATTTAGGCCTATCACATGAATATTCCTCCTATATTTATTGTGATTAATGTCTGTGGGACATTTTGGGCTTTTTCAAGCCATTGTTGGAGGATTTTTGCTCTTCCTAACTAACTTAGATGTTGACAGTGTCTTCTTAGATTTTTTGGATACTTTATCACATCCATTGCATTTTTTTATTTAAAACTATTTTCGAGTACAACAGTTCCAGATCCCAAGACTGCAAAATGCTAATATTTTGGATCTCTAGTGATTTTTTTCTACATCTCACACACTTTGCAAGTTGATCTGTTGTAATTTCAATACATAAAAGGAAATCATGATAAACTCCAAATTATACTTCCAGAGAAACTACCAGCAAGGCTTGAGACATTTAAATAGTTCAATCTTATGGAAGGCGGACTTGTCATTGCTTCCTATTGTTCAAAATTTTGATGATGATGGCATCAAAGATCAAAAGTTTTGACACCTTCATTCACCAATAACCTTAATAATCTAAACTTGTAGTGGCAATCATAACAGAGTAAGAATGAAAACTATTCAATGTTCAAAAACTCCAAATATACTATTTCAATATGACTTCTTTTCAAACAAGCTCAAGCCAAGGGAGTTCCCAAATTCCACCTAAGAATATCCAATCCCCAAAATGTTTAACTATGTATACTTTCCACTTTTAAGGTGTTAATTTGCAAAGTATTTAAATTAGAGGAGTGTAGCAAACAACAATCACAACTTTTTCCAAAAGGCTCTGATGCAGTGGTAATGGGGCTATCTTGTAAGAGCATCAGACAGGTTGAAATCCCTATCACTCAATCAAGCAGCCCATAACCGCAAAGGGCATGTTGGGATGTTGTGGTGTAGCGTATACACATGTTCACTGGGTGCGACCTAGGTATATAGGTGTCCAGATCTAGATTTATTATATTAAGAATGTAGGACTACTTACCCAAGACCTCAATAAATGTTGTTTAATAACCTCATCCAAAATTTAACAAGCAAAACACAAAATCAGAAAATTGATTTGACTATTGCAATCGAAAGAACTCAGACCTTCAAGCTAGTTAGCCTCTAAACCAAGTTTAGTCTATAATTGTAAAGGGATTTTAAACAAAGGATAGATGTACTGGTTGGAAAATTGACAATGCAATTGAGGAAACCCTTGAAATGGTCAAAGAAATGACAACATCCTTCAACCATATTCGTAGATTAGTAAAAAGAAAAATTACAAATTTAGCACCGAAATGGCACATATAAATAGAACAAAATAAGATGAATTTTTTAAAAATCTTACTCCAAAGAGGGTTTGCCTTAAATGCTTAAAGATTGTTAAATGGCTCCCAACCAACATAGAACATAAAAAAAACAATTGAATAAAGAAACAGTAATTTGATTTTCAGGTTTAGGAATATACAAAGGATAGGAGCAGAGTGGATGAAAAAAAATTGAGGAGAACAAAAGAGTTGTGATGATCTTTCATTTTAGCAAATCCTGAATTGAAACATCATGTTATATTAAGTTTTTTCAGTTTCTGTTCTTAGTAGCACACATTCATATTTTTAAGATCTCTGATTAGAATGATAACCAACTTTCAAATGAAGAAAAATTTGTGACAGTTCCTATGGCAAGGGATTTAATATATTTGGTGGCAAAGTTTTAACTATTGGCATGAGTTTAAAAAATTCGTGGTCAAATACTTTCTTCGGCGAGTTTGCAAAATAAAACCTTGTTCCTTTTTTCTTATAGGTGGTCTGACAGTGTGCACATTATTATAGTGCAAGCTCATTTTTTAGATCATTTCATTTGACATAATCAATAATCTCTGCAAGAACATTGTCATGGAAATGGTTTGCATCTCTTGCAACTATCTTGGAGATAAATTTTGTTGCAGTGTGGCAATCAACACATACTTGAAGGTTCTTAACAACTCTAATAATTGTTCCAAGGATGTTGTTTAACAAACCAAATGCAATTGTCAACTTTTCACTATGGTGGTAGAGAAACAATTCTTTTCCTCCTCTTCTACAATATTAAGTAAATGCCTTGAATCTGGAAAATACCCTGCTGCCCTCATCTCCCAAGTCCAATTTCTCCATCTTTGCATAGATTTACTATATTTGTGGATGTGATCTGTCTCCTACATGAAAAACATGTACCATTTTATGGCCTTCAATCCAACTACATCCAAGGATCTTTTTAATTCCTTGATCTTTCATCCATTCCTTGCCATTTGAACCTCACCCCACCTGCCCACTTTTGCGTAGATGTTTTAGAGAAGAACATATGTCGCAACATTTTTAGGATTGAAATAAAAAAGCATTGTCGCTGTAAATACTCTCAAGCTATATTCATATGCGATCTATAGGTACCTAGAAAACACATTCACACAACCATCACAGGTTTAATTGGCATCTTAATGATAATTGAAGGTTCTTAACAACTCTAACAATTTTTCCAAGGATAAATGCCTTGAATCTGGAAAATACCCTTTTGCCCTCATCTCCCAAGTCCAATTTCTCCATCTTTGCATAGATCTACTATATTTGTGGATGTGATCTGTCTCCTACATGAAAAACATGTACCATTTTATGGCCTTCAATCCAACCACATCCAAGGATCTTTTTAATTCCTTCATCTTTCATCCATTCCTTGCCATTTGAACCTCACCCCACCTTCCCACTTCTGCATAGATGTTTTAGAGAAGAACATACGTCGCAACATTTTTAGGATTGAAATCAAAAAGCATTGTTGTTGTAAATACTCTACCTAGAAAACACATTCACACAACCATCACAGGTTTAACTGGCATCTTAATGATAAAATGTAGAGTGTCTTCAAGATAGTCAGCCTAGGCAAGAAGGTCAACCATGCAAACATAATGATTAGGTGTAATGCAATAAGGGTTACTCATATAATTGAAGCATGTACAACCCTTATCAACTAAACCTGCATGAATGCATGCATATAGAACACAAACAGAGCTTACAATGCCAGGATATGTTCTAAAGTGCTTCATTAATTCAAAGATTTTGAGAGCCTCCTTGCAAAATCCATGTTGTGCATATCCTACAATCATTGCATTCCATGGGATGGCATCTACAAAATTCTTCTATTCTTTATGCTTTGATGGATGTACATATCGTGTTCCAATGCTCCTATTTTGGAGCAGGTACGAAGAATGCTAGCAAAAGTTGTGGACTCTGGATTTACACTGCCAATTGCATTTGCTTGAAAGTTTCTAAGGCTTTTAAAAAAATCCAATTTTTTTTGCATATCCTGCAATCATTGCATTCCATAAGATAACCTCTCTTTAAGGCATTCGGTCAAACAGTTCACGTGCCTTCCACATTTTGCATACATGTCTAGCAGAGCATTTCCAACTACAATATATGAAAAAGGTCCTTCCATGATGCTTTGATGGATGTCCATACCCTGGCTCCAAAGCTCCCATTTTGGCACATGCAGGGAGGATAATTTAAGGTTGTGGAATTTGGGCAGGAATATGGTTTACACGTGCCAATTGGATTTGTTTGAAATTTTGTAAAGCCTTCTCAACAAATCCATTTTGAACATATCCTGCAATCATTGTAGTCCCTGAGATGACATTTTTTTCAGGGATTATGTCAAACAGTTCACGTGCCTTGTTAATACTTCCACTTTTTTGCATGCACATCTATTAGGGAAGTTGCGACTATAATGTCTGACATAGTCCGTCTATCCTTTATGCTTTGATGGATGTCCATACCCTGTTCCAAAGCTCCCATTTTGGCATGGGCAGGGACAATGCTAGCAAAGGTTGTGGAAGTTGGCTTTAAATCTGACAATTGCATTTGCTTGGAAATTTCTAAAGCCTTTCAACAAATCCATTTTGTGCATATATCAATCATTGCAGTCCAGGAGACACTTCTTTGGGTATCTTGTCGAACTCTTCACGTGCCTTGTCTATGCTTCCACATTTTGATACGTCCCAGGGCAGTTACTACAACACAACAAAATTCTATCCTTTGATGGATGTCCACCTATCAGCATTGAATGATTTTATTTTTGTTTGAATTTTTGGTTGATGATGCTTTTTGTACCGACTGAACTGGACCATATCTCCGTCATGTTCTCATTATGTTAGCCATTTCTTTTATCCTGCAGTTACTATCACCAGCCACGCATTAGACGGAGCATTGATTGTTCCAACCTTCCACCGCCGGTTTCACATTTTGGTGGACATTTTTTTGTTTGTCGGTGACCAAAGTTTAGCGGAGGAGCCACCAGCCGAAGCCGCCCCGACCCCGCCTATCTGTTGCCTGAAAGTTGTTTTACCGGCCAACAAAATTCGGTGCCGAGACAATTTTTCGGTGTGAGACTTTTTCGGTGGGCAAGCCCACAATAAAGAGCTTATTAGCTAATAATAATCTAGAATTATGTATGCATGTTATATATTTCAACCTAACTTCATATATTTTTTATTTCAATTGAAGGTTGTGAAATCCATGCTTAATCGAGTCATAATCGTTCTTAAATTATACAAATAATAAGAGTATTCCTTGATCTTCACTTACTTCCTCATCTACCCCCTTTAAAAATTGCATGGTACTAAATCGAATTTTCTTTCGATAGTCTTGATTATACCACAACCATGTCATTTGTAATAGTACATTAATATTTACTAATTGAGTAATTAGTATTATTATTCTCTCAATCCAATATATGGTTGAATTGTTCCTTTGACAAATTTCATCCATGAGCTCATTTTATTTTAAAAGCTAGGAAACAACTCAATTAACTATTTTAACTCATACAAATTTCTCTTTAGATCTAGGTGTAAACATAAATAAACACAGAGATGCAAGCCACTTCCTTTCATCATTTTTCCCAAATATGGACATGTATTCTAAGAGCACAAGATTCAAACACATCACCAACCTCATTGCCCTTAGAACTTTATAAAATTCCAACCAAAGACCTATAGACTAGATACAAAAATTGATGAAATTAGCGGCTCATGTTCACACCAATGGAGAAATGACTAGTTCCTCGAGAAATAATTCAAGTAATCACAACTATAGGGACTATAGTTTATCACTTAAATTCATTGTGTTGGAAAATTTCAATGGTTTAAATATCCTCCAAGAAAATTACAAATATACCTACTTGATAAGTTCCTCATGGTCCACATGAGTTGCTTGATTATTCATGGTCTATGTGATCTACCTCTTCTTAGCCTATGGTTCAAATTCATTATTTGTTGATATTAAAAATCAAGAGAGATCTTCTTTATATTTTATAATTTCTTTTAAACCTTTAAAGATATGATTTTTTCCCTTAGAAAAAAATATAAAATTCAAATTTATTTAAACCATTGATGCCTAACTATAATCTCCATGATTCATCATGTTCTTGTCAAGTTCAATGATCCAAGTTGTGTGTATCTAAAATTAATGATATTGGGATATCGATGGGATGAGAGAATTTGGAAACATCATATGGTAGGGACACATGCCATCATTTGAGAGACTTTGAATAATTCATATAGAAACACCTAACAAGCTTTAGGAGAATTATGAGTCGAATTAATCTAAACTATAAACAAATCCATAACCAAAATTTAAATAAAAACTAACACATAACCTTCTTAATTCCTCGAGATATTTTTCTAAAAAGTTTACAAATTCTATAAATACAAAAACTTAAATTAAGTCCCACTTTATAAACATTTAAGGTCTACCATAAAGCTTGAGCCTCCACAATCTATAAAAACCATTGTGCACACTCTGAGTTCAACACATAATAGAGTAGGAGAAAGTATAGAGAAATATAGAGCAAGTTTTATTGGATATAAGGAGAAAATGAGAGAAGACCTAGAACCACAAGAGAAACATATGTTGATGAAGAAATTTCTTATCATGAAGAAATAAGTATGCCAAAGAAAGGTGAGTCAATGTTGTTGAAATAAGTTTATTGATTCTAAAATATTTGAGTGAACCGATACAAAGAAAGAATTTGTTTAGAATTGTATGTAAATTTGGAGGTAATTGTTACAATATGATTATTTTATTTTATTTTTGATTGGTGAACAATTTTTATTGGAGCTATGAATCAATGAGGCCACATTCAGGGGACCTCATCCTCGACATTCTCTCCATGTCTCCTTTTGCCTCCTACTTCCATCCCGCCTCCTTATCTCCTTCTTTCCTCTTGTCTCCTCCTTCTCTCCATGTCTCCTTATGTCTCCTCTCCTTCGTTCATCCTACCTCCCTCTCAACTTCATGGGATTTGAACATGTGGTAGTGTTTCCACTACCTTGTAACTTGTCGTTGCACTATAGGGTCATCCTCATTGCAATATGATTATTAATAGTGATAATATTGATAATTTTTTTGTAATTGAAATGATGGAGAAATTGGTTTTAAAAAGGTCAAGGCATCCTAATCCTTATAGAGTATACTGGTTGTAAAAATATCATAAAACTTTGGTTAGTGAACAATGTCTTGTGAAAATTAAGATTGGAGTATACGAAGATCAAGTTTTATGGGATATTATGTCGATGGATGTTTTTCATATTTATGAGAGTTGGTATAAATTTTTTTGATGTCATGTAAGATTTGACCATGGAGATAACCACCAAACAACAAAGAGATTTAATGAAAGCACGAGAGAGACCCAAAATGAGATAATTTTTTATTCTATTAAAGGATATAAATATATAATATGTGTGGGATTACAATGAGAAACACTTGAATTTATAGGCAAGGGTGAGACAACATACAACATAAGCTTATAACATGTGTCTTAATCTTATGACTCGGGTCAAAAAAGTAGATGCCCTAAGTAAACTTAAGTAACAAGGTGTGAAAAGGGCCAAAGACAAAATTTTGTTAGGAAATATAACTCGTTCACATCAACACCCCCTTAAGTGCAACACAGGGAGAGAGAATATTGCAAATATGGGTCCCAATAACAAGACTTGATAAAGTACCTATGTAAAAATTAATCTCTTACAAATGGAGAAAAGGAAAAAAAAGTTGTAGGAAAAAACTTCTTTCCAAAAAAGAGAAAACATAATATGATCTTTGAAGTATGAGAAGGATAAAACCCCATGCGAGGAAAAAATCTCCCCATAAGAGAGAAGAATAGGAGAGACCATGCAACCATCCTCAATGTGTAACTTATTATATTAATGGTAGATGATCAATAATGAATAATGAAGATGATCAAAAACTATTGAGCAACATTTCTCCCCATAGAAAGAAACAATGATAAAGAGTTATGCAGGGAATCTTCCCATTCCTAAAAGGAATACAATGGAAGAAAGATAATAATGTATGATATATCTATAAATTTCTTAAGATTCACCTTGTTTATGCTAAAAGGTACCACAATCAAATCAAAATTCCCAAGCCTAACTAAATAAACTAACAATATAGAACCAAGTGGAAACATATGTAGAACAAGTTCCAAATATGAAGATTAATCCTTAAAATGTTGCTCAAGGATCTCCAAGCCAATTCCAAACAATAAAAAATAAGTAAGTGGAGAAAGAAAAAGAGATTATAAATTTTCCTCATGCAATTTGAAGAAGATGATACAACTTCATGGGAGCTAAAATCAAAGAGGAGATGAATGCCCCCAATGGTGTACGCCAAGTTTGTAAGAAGGAACTCACAAAACAAACCTAAAATGTCTCTAAAGTACTCATCCCAAGTAGTTATATCTAGAAGATGGTGTATATGATCCTATTGTATTAAATTATTGGAAGAAATGGATGTAGCAACACTAGTTTTAACATAAGAAACAAGAGATAGAATATGAACACTTATCTTTAGAACCTTGGTTGATGAAAGAATACCAAAATTTAAATGACCATATTATAACTCCTTAAAGGTGTCCACACAATGTGACTAAGTTTGGACATCAATCAAAGGAATATCAGTAGAAAAATGTGAAAAGGTGTATAATTATTATCAATCATCTATCTCCCTAATAGCAATAGTATCTCTTCTATGTAAATCTTGAATGACCATAAAAACCTAATGTAAACTCAACACTCTTCCCTATTCCATTATGTTTGATCTGATAGATAGAAAGGAGATTGGTTTATAATTAAGGAACACAAAGGACATTATTGAAGGATCTCTCACCCATATCAATAGATCTTCTCTCATAAACACACATATATTTGATCTTGGCACTTTATACTTAGTGTGATTACAATTACCACTTTCTAAATAAAAAAAGTGGTGTATTATGAATATCAATTTTGACATAGAATGGGATAGATCACACTACACTAATAAAAAGTACATAAAAAATTATATAATTTCAAAAATGTTAACATATGAACCTGAATAAAGACCCAAAATTTCTCAAAATGAGAATTTCTCAACACCACCTATGAGAATCTATAATTTATAAAAAATTAGACACAAAAATTAAAAAAATTATGCCACTAAAAATCTCTCAAATTAATTTTAGCCCATATATAAAAAAATATTGAAAAATGAGCCAATATGATCCAAAATAAAGCATCTAAAGTTCAATTACTTGAGCAAAATTGCCAATGGAGAGGGGGTAAATTTGGGGGAGAAGAGATGTTGATGGAATTAACATCTATTAACCAACAAAGCATTGTCCTCTTAGCCAAAAAAAATATTCCATACTAAAAATTGTTAGTCTGAAGGATAAAACCATTGTTTGAAACACATATCACTTACCGTTGATATGGGTAGTTTCACAATTTTAGGGTCATTTTGTAGGGTACATTTCTAAATATTCCTTTATTAGTGATCTAGTTTCTATCACTAATATTAGTGTTAATAATGGCCATTAGGGTCCGAGACTTATGGCCTCCCATACTTTGTAGATATCATTAAGCAAAGGATTTAATAGTCACAAGGTATAATAGTCTCCAAGTCTATATTACAATCAATTCCAATAGTGATAATAAAATCGACATGACCCTCTAATTGGGATATAATCCTTGTAGTACCCATGAACCATAATATCAATTATATTACATATATACTTTATTATACACCTACACATGCATGTAGAATATGGTGACACAAAATATTCTTTGATTTAAAAAAAATATGATCCATAGAGTTGGACTAGGGCAAGAAAATTTCTTTGTGGCTCTAGGCCAAGTCCAATTTTGGTAATTTGATGGTCAATACATAGGTTTTCAAACCTTCTAGATATAATGATAGGTTCATATTTGATCTGAAGTGCTCTGAAATATCATCTACCTAAAGAATCTCCTAGGCAACTCCAATATGAAAACCTTCATAGATCTAGCCTCCTATATCCAATTTGGATGGAGAAAAAGAAAAACTATTTTGTTTAGATGTTTTGAACTCAGTGGAGAGATTAAATTTACTCCAAGAACCTCCCAAATTAACATGTAAAATAAATCCATAAATAGTAATCTCCAAAAAAAAAGATTTCTATCAAGTTTTTATGATTCTCAAAGTCATCTTTTGATGTAAGAGAAGAGCATACTAAATTGTTCAATAAAATACAAGATATGAAACCTAGATCTTTCAAAAGACTAACATGAGGTAATCCCACAAGCTCTAATATATTATAATAATTAGTATATAAATCTCTATTACCATGTAAGATTTAAGTATGGAGTCACGCAAAATCAAGGAGCCTTGATGAAAACATAAGATAGACCTGAAATGAGAATAATTTGATTTCATCAAAGGATGTAAATATATAATATGCGTAAGATTACAATGAGAAATCCTTGTATGTATAAGCAAGGGTGAGACATGTTACAACATTAGATTGTGACATGTGCCTTAATCTTATGACTTGAGACACAAAAATTAAATTCCCTAAATAAACTTAAGCAACAAAGTGTGAAAGGGACTTGAGAGGGAAATAGTTAGGTAATATACTCCATTCACACCAAAATTATTTTGTTGGCTAGACCATGGTAGTTTGAAAAAAAAGGTTTTACACGATCAAAGACAAAACACGTACAAATTGACAAAGGATGCAGTAAAACATGTATAATTTTACCATTAAAAGAGGATGGTAAATGCATGAATGGTATTGCAAGAGTAACATTAGTTAGTCCAGTAAGCAATTTCTAAAGAATGTTTGTTGATAAACAAGGTAAAACTACTACAATAAAATATCTTACAAGTGTATGTAAATTTGAAATTTAATTGTTTATCCAAGGATTACCATATGATGATTATGTGTTTTCATAAAACCAACAAACCATATGAACACGTGATTTACTTGGAGAAACCCTTTCAAGAAAATAATCCACATAAGAAAATAACAAGTATGTATTAATCTTCAACCAAGAGATAGATCTAACACACTAACACTCTCTTCACTTTGATAGCACTCTAATAGAACCTGTGTGCCTATAAAATAAACTTATGAAATGACTATTCTTCCAATTTATAAATAAATGGGAGAGGAATACCATAAATGATTTTTCACAATAATGTACCATCAAACCATGATAAAATAAAAAAAAATCCACATCCAATATGAAGAGGCTCCTCCGATAATAGTAAATGTAACTCCCAATGAGTCATGAATAGCCAAAATAACCTCCATACTAATAATAGATGACATCTTTGACTAATGACTCTTTCATAATGGCTTGTATCCTAAGACAAGAAATTGAAATCATTAGCTAACTCATATGGCACCCACCAACAACATGCAACATTCTCTACTACTCAATTATCATGTCCAAGTTGATAATTTTTCTAAAATAGCTTCATAGCTACCATTGTGAAGTCCAAATCCATCATGAATGTATGTAACCACTAATATTAGGATTCTTGAAGAATATTAATTATAAATTATTTCCAATTACACCTCGAGAATCTAAGGATACTTTCATGGAGTCTTAGAGATACATAACATATACATAGGATGACAAGGTAAATGACACCTTAATCCCAACATTATTCCACTTGATATTATACATTGCAAATACATTCATAGAGATAACAAATAAAATTAAGTAGAAGAATCAAGGCCTAGGGCCTTCCTAGGCCAAGAGAACTTATCCATGTGGTTGTTGGCTTTATATATGAATCTACAAAATTATCGAGAGTGTCAACTTTCTTTAACAATACTTTAACATTCTCAACTATTTTTTGCATAAAGTGAACCTAAACATTAACATGCTTAGTGCAAGAATGATAGATGGGATTCCTAGCCAAACAAATATTACTCTGAATATCATATTCAATTCTAACAATACTACAATTAAAATCAATACTTGTACAAATTTTGTGCAAAAAAACCACCTCCTTAGAGGCATGTGTATCAACCAAATATTCTACTTTAGTGGTGGATAAATAAATTATGAGCTACATAACACATAACCACCGGTGGACCTTCGATTATCCAAGTCACCTACCCAATTTGCATCAACAAATCTATGTTTATTCAATTGTTTTTCCACATCATTCATACTACGATAACATAAACAATAACAAAAAACACACACAAATATCTAAATACCCTCTTAACAAAATTATATTGCTCTCTACTAGGGTTAGGCATAAAACTGCTCAAAAATCCCACTAGTTGGACAATATTCAATCTAGGGAAAACCTTTGAATACATAAAAAAACCAACAAAACTATCATAAGGAAAAAATTATTTTAATGAAGTATGGAAGTCATGTAAGCTACCAATATATGGAGATAGGACAAGGTGGTTAGATAAATTAATTCAAGGAGATTTTTTGTTTAACAATAATCAATTATGTACTCCTCAAAGTTCAATGAGATAAAATTTGATTAAATAAAAACATAGTAGTGGATTGGTAGGATGTTTTGGTGTTGATAAGATATTTGTGTTGATGAGTGAATATTATTGTATGTCATATATGCATAATGATACTAGTTCAGGTATGTATAAATTGTAGAACTTGTCAAGTGGAAAAAGGAAGTATTCAAACTGTTGGATTGTACAAATTATTTTTTATTCCAAAAAAAGACCATAGGAGGATTTTTTTAAGGAAAAAAGAAGCTTTATTCAAGAATTAGTATAAGCATACCAACCACAAGGATTTCTAGATGACCATATCCAATATAGCATACTTCATAAAGGTAATTCACCAAGGAATCCTAAAAAACCTAATAGAGCACTTAGAAGAGCAATAATGTTGCTTACAAACAAAACCCAACAATTTGAGTCTACTTTTGATGATCCTCATGAATTAGGTTGAGTAGATGTTGAGATTTCTCCTAATCTAAATTATTTCAATCACCAACATTCTAATTGTGTACACCTTCGGAAGCCCACTTAGCAAGACAATCAACCACCCTATTCCACTCTCAAACTATGCACAAAGGAAATTAACTCAAAATTTGTGGCCAAGCACAAGATTTATTTAGCCACAACATCCAATCTCCATGAAACCTCTTGAAATTTCCTATTGTTCAGAGCAAAATAAAAATCATAGAATTTGTTTCACATAGGGCTTTTCTCCATCCCAAAGCATAAGATCTCTCCAAAGCCTTAATAAATTCCCAAGCTTCCATTTGATTATTGAGTGAGAACCCATAAAGATAGAGGAGATAAAATGGACCGAACCATCACAATCTTGGTCTATTCCCCCAATATCAAAATTTCCTAGATTACCTATAGAAGATTCATAAACATTAATTTTAAGAACACCGCTGGGAGGCAAACCTCATTTTCTAGATCTGTTAACTCATTTAGACACTTGTAACTTTTTACTTGATTTATGTTGAAGAGACGAAGAAAGAAAAATCTCCAAACTATTGATATTTTTATAATCTGATGAAGATAGGGGCCCATCCAAATTAAATTTGGCCACAATAATCTCCTTGATCATCCTTTTAATTTTAAGCCAAACTTATAAAGCTCTGCATTGTCATCCTTGAAATATTCTTCAATTGTTCTCCAACCAAATTTGCTAAAAATAAAAGAGGTACCAATGTCCCAAGAAACAAGAAGAAAAGAGGTTGAGGTAGGAGGGTGGGCCACCCCATTCCAAAACTCAATCAGGGAGGTCGCATGAACAATACGCCTCTTTGAAAGCTTCCACCAAAGATTCCAAATTCCCATAGAATATGGGCATTGAAAGAAGATATGAGTAATGCATTCCTCATTCTTACCACATAAAAAGAAAATAGAAGGCCCCTAGAATACTCTCTTTCAAATGTTATCCTAGGTGAGACATTTATTCTGACTCAAGATCCATAAAAATAAATTGCATTTGGGCCATTTGAACCAATTCCAAATTTTCTTCCACAAAGGAAACTTGACATCTCCTCTTTTTTGCATGTCCAAGAGCTGATAACCTAGAGCAATTATGTACACACCTTTTGATTCATGTCCCCAAACTAAGATATCAAAGTCCTCTAGAGAACAAAAAGGTTTCTCAACCAATATAGAAGCCAAAGTGTCCTAATCCACCAAAGACACTCTTCAGGCTAGCTTTATGGTTCTCACCACCTGTGAATAACGAATCTACCCAGAGGAGCCTGATATCTAAATTCAACAACCTTAGACCATCTAGCCTCCCAAAAAATGTCATGAAGATCCAAATGTTGAGGAAAATACAAGAGGATAGGGGGATGATTATCCCAAGAGTCTTCCCAAAAGAAAGCAGTAGTTCCATTATTTATTATCTAGAATAGTTCCCCTTTTTAATGAGCATGAAACCTTTTTTTCAAGTGTTCCAAATCATGGATCCTTTCCCAACTAGATCCATTCTCGGAATATCCTCCTCAAGAACCCCTCCAAGGTACTTAGAATCAAGAATTTTATCCCAAGGTTGACTAGAATTTTTGCACCATCTCTAATATAATTTAGCAACTAAAGCTTGGAAATTAAGTTTAGACCATCTTGATTCAAGGCCCCCAACCTCTTTCAAATTGTAAACTAAGTCCCAATTCATGAGGCTGCACTTATTACTTTCCAAGTTCCCAACCCATAGAAACTTCTTAGAGGGAGCATCAAATCCCTTATGATATAACTTAAACACAACCAAAATTAATAATATGCCAATAGGAAAGGCTTGTAGAATTGACTTTAAGAGAGTCAATTTTCCAACAAAGGATAACTATCAAAAATTATAGTAGCTAACCCTTTAGTGAAATATGTTTAAAATCTTCTTCTAATGAATCCTTCCAAGGCTTCCAAATGAAAGAAAAATTCCTAGATACTCCACCATCAAACATCCAACCTAAAGATGAAGAATATTTTTTATCCCACATTGAATGCAAGCATCTATATTCAAGAAAATTATTTTAGACTTATCTTCGTTAATCAATTGTCCAAAAGTAACTAAGTAAATATCTAAAGTCTTCTCGAAATTAATTGCCTCAGCTAATTTAGCCACCCCCATCAAAGTTGTATCATCAAAAAATTGAAGATGAGATTGGGAAATATAATTCTTTGCCCAAGACTAACCTTAAACAACTCCTCTTAATTTAAAGCATTTTAAAAGCCTACCTAACCCTTCAGCCAGTAAAATAAACAAATAAGGAGATAAATGATATGCTTTTTTGAGGCCTCTAGAAGCTAGAAAAAGGGATGACTGCTGAGTAGCACAACAAAGGAAGTCGATGTCATACAACTCATAACCCACTCAACCCAGTTTCAAGAAAACCCAAAAGCTTGTAAAATATTCTAAAGAAAAGACTAGCAAACCTTGTCATAAGCCTTTGACATATCCAATTTGATGAACATAGCCTTTTCCTTTAAAGAAGATGTAGATTGAATGGATTTTTTAGCCACAACAATACCATTCAATATTTTGAGACCCTTAAAAAATCCATCTTGCTCTAGGGAGATAAGAGTACTCATAACCTTTTTCAACCGCTCATCAATAATCTTAGAAATGATTTTGTAGATAACATTACAAAGAGAAATAGGGGAAAAAGAGTCCACAAAAAAAGCACCTTATTTTTTAGGAATCAAAGCAAGGAAGGTGGATTTAATTGCCTTAAGCATCTTCTTATTCAATTGGGATTCTCAAACCACCTCTAACAAATCAAATCTTAAGATTTAACAAAATTCGTGAAAGAATTCAATGGGAAAACCATTAGGCATTGGAGACTTACCTTTCTTCATTTGAAAGACAACAAACTTAAGTTCCTCCATTGAAATAGGGTCTAATATATTTATTCATATCATTAGAGACCAAAGGAGGAATACACTAAAGAATAAGTCTCTCATTATCCACATGTTGAAGCTCTTGCTTGTTGAAAAGAGAAGAGAAATGCTTAACAACTTCATTAGAGATATCTTGGAATAAAGATAGGATTTATCCCTGATCAGAAGTGAGGGAGGCTATAACATTACCATTTATGAACTCCTTGACTAAGTTATGGAAAAAGAGGTGGTTCGATCTCCATCTAGCAACCGGTCAATCTAAGATTTTTATTTCCAAAAAATCTCCTCTCGAAGAACTCATTTGGCCAACTCCTTAGAAAGAGAAGATTCCTCTCTCATAAGTTCCTTTGTCATGACCATAGGAGGATATTAGTATATATTTTGTGTTAGGATTTACAATAACTCAAGAGGAAATGATTCTATTTTTTAGTTGTTGATAGTTTTTCTAAGATGACACATTTTATTGCTTGTAAGAAAACTAATGATGGAATACACATAGTTGACTTTATTTTCAATAAAATTGTGAGATTATATGGATTACCTAAATAATTGTATTATATAGGGATGTAAAATTTGTTGAATATTTTTAAGAAGCTTATGGAGGAAGATGAATATTGTAAGTCTAGAAAGTTTAGTTTGACATACCACCTATAGATATATGAATAAACAAAAGTTGTAAATAGAAGTTTGAGAAATTTCTTGCAATGTTTATTGGGTGAAAAAATGGAGAATTGGAATTTAATTTTATAATTTTCTTACAATAACTTAATGATTAAAGGTACCAAAGCATAATTCAAGATTGTATATGGACAAAATTTAAAAAAATGTTTCAAAGATAAGATATTTTATTGTAGATCATAGGAAAAATTCTATATCTAAATAACATGTAGAATATAGAATGGATTTGCATCAAGAATTTTAACAATAGTTAGAGAAGACCAATAATAAGTATAAAGAGCATGTTGATTATAGGTGAAGACATAAGGAATATGAAGTTGGGGATGGATTAATGATTTATTTAAGGTAGAAAATATTTCCACATGGGACATATAATAAATTGAATATGGAGAAAATTGGACCTTATAGAATTCTTAAAAATAAATTAGAAATGTGCATGAACTAAAATTACCATAAGATTTTAGTATATCACAAGTATTTAACATTGTTGATCTATATGAGTGTCATGAAGGTGATTCAAGAGACCATAAAACAATAATAAAATTGAGAACATATGTAACTACACTGGGAGTAGAAGAAATCAAAGAAATACATGATTGTAGATTGAAAACAACACAAGACATTAAAAAAATACAAGGAATATTTAGTGAAATGGAAATACATACCAAATGATTAACCTACTTGGATGTTCATAATAGAGGTTTGACCAACTTGATTTTCCTTTGGCTCACAATCTTGAATGAAATTGAGAAGCTCACTTTTCAATTTCTCAAGGAGTCTAATGTAGGAGTATTTGAGATGTAAGAGCAATCTTTCATCAACCAAAAATATTTTCCTTAATATGTGTTCATTTTGTAAATATTTTAATACTTTTTCATATATTTTCCTATAGTATGAGTCAAGTTTGTTGCACCACATGTTGTCACACATGTTTCAATAGGTTCAAAGCTTCATATCTATAATTATAAGGCACCACAATTGATAATCATAGGTTGTAATTGAGATCACATACTCCACCTTGTACCTAGAAAGTTTCATTCTACTTTTATGTGTTCTTAATCATTGCATTTTATATTTTTTGGTTTAGGAGTCATAAATTTTCATAGCATTGACAGTAGAATGAGAGGATTTTTAACACTTGCTTTTAAATCTCTTTTGATCATGTATATTAATTTAATTTAAGTTATGGTATTTTGTTTTGTTTCAAGCAATTTAGTTAGTTTAATTTTAGTTTTTTTTAAATTTGAATATTCAAGTATTATTTGAATATATTTTTTATATGTTGGTTTTTTGTTAGATTTAATTTTATCTTTCATTTGTTTTTTCATTCAATCATTAAATGTCTAGTTCTCAATGTGACATTAATTACTTCACACCCTTTAGAAACACTTATGTAACAATATTTTAGTTATGGTTTTTATATGTTTATTCTAAAGCTTTGAAAATGTCATGTTTTGGTTCAGGGTAGACCTAACTTTGTTAATTGGCAAGGTTTACAATTTAAATATGGATTTCATTGAGCTATATATGTTTTGAGTTTAAAACATGCTACACTTTAATATATTTCATTTTCTTTGCACAAATAATATATTTATTTTTTCACCTAAATTAGTGGAACTCCAAACTTGTCCAACGTGCATGCAAAACCATAGTTCATTAAGAATTAACATATAATGGATAATAATTATACTAGCAAATGTATAGACTTTAGAAATGCAGAATTGTCATCACTAATAAATATTTTAGTCTAGTTTTAACCTTACCAACAAGCCATGTTTTTAGATGAGCTAAACTATCACTATACTATTGTTTAGATCAACCAAAGTGATAAAATATCAAGCAAGAGGACCCTAATCCTTATGAACTTACACAAATGCTATTGTCAATTCTAAGCATTCAGATCATGTATACACCATTGTCTTGTATAACATTTTAATTAGGGTATAATTATATAAATATCTAGATAGTTCTAATATCAATACTTCTAACTATCTATATAGCGTACTCATAGTCAATATGTGATAATGGAATGTTCTAAGTATTGCAAACTTAAAAACAACCACTTGATTTGTGTTAGATCCACCATTCTAACACTCCACAATATTAGAGATAAAAAGGGAGAAATAAAATCATCTTATAATAAAAGAAAATGGTGTGATGTGCAAAAATAATATGATTATTTAATAAGTTTTTAAAAAAAAGAAGATAATAGATAGTTCTTAGTAGTAACTTAAATTACTACAATTTAACAAGAATGCAAGAGCTGAATTTTTTTTATATTCAGATCAAATCAAAATTTCACTAATTATACTAAACTAAGATCTCATATAATCTAAAAATCATTTCATTAAGTGTTTCAATTCATACACAATTGTATCCAACTTTTTTCTTTTTTGGGAAAAAGGCTAATAGCCTAATTGTACCCAACTTTAAGACTAAAAAATAACCTAAAAAATTATTAAAAAGATATGCTGAAGAGAAGTCAACTATAATGTGTAAAGGTCAATTTATATCATAAATTCAAATGCATTCAATACATTTGTAACCCTACAATATATATAATTAATCTATCATAATATTTGTAACTATCATTAATTAAATGAAAGAATTTTTCGTTACTTTTCATATAAACAATTCAATTCAATTTAATATCTCCCAATATCTATTAGAGAATATCATACCATATTTACTCAACATGGTTGAATAGAAGATTATTTCTATGTTTTGTTCAATCCCAAATATTTATACATTGTCTCAAATACTCAACTATTTTTATCTTCTTCTACAATCCACCTTGGAACCATTTCCATTTTCAAACTTCTTTTCATATAGCCAAGTAGTAATTTCATTCTTGAAAACTAATGGTTATGATTACTTAAGGAAGCATCAAACACTAGTCACTCCTTTGGAAGATTTCTGTCATTGAGATCTGTCATATCTTCCTCTACATGCCAACTTTTAAAGCACTTTGGATTGGGGCCTTCAATTCACCTCTGGGATGCAAAGTTCTCTTTCTTTCATCAATGGCAGGTATATTCCTTGCCTTTCTTTATGATTAACATCGGCCCGTAATTTTCACAGTGGCAACATATTGGTCGTGCTAATTGGAACCTTTTAGCTTGTTCTTTCTTTTAAAATCCCATCAATCATCAAATGGAAAGCACTAAAACTTATCTTTGATTTTATATGGGCCCTTTAGAAAAAGATTCGTCTTTAAAAACAATTGCAGAACCAATTTGATGGCCGACCAGTTCTAAATTGTGGGAAACTTTAATTTATTTTTATTTGAATCTCTTTCTCTCCCACTTAACTCACAAGCTGAAATAATCCAGACCATTGATACAGTCCAACCAGACAAGCAGAACACATTTCAGGAATGTAAATTAGAAAAATGCAAGAAAAGAAACATCTTGTCTGAGACCATCTTAATCTCCTCCCACTTTGCCACAGATTTGCAGAGGCTTGAGCCACTTGATTTTCTTAAAATGAAGGTAATAGTTGTGTCTGTTTAGTTTTTACCCCTTCACACATTTTAATTAGAAGCCATTAATAGTCACTCTCTCGATGATTCTATTATGCAGAGTATAGTGCTAAAAATCGGTCATCTTAGGACGAGAATAGCAAGAGAAAGGCCTCAAGGCTGTTGCAGGTGCAAGGTATGCTAGCTCTGGTTATACCCTTCAAAACCCAACTTTAAAATTGACTTCAGTTCCTAGAATTGTGCATGTGCCCACCAACTATGAGTGCAGTCCCCATGACAATGCAAAGGAGAGAACAAGGCAGAAGTTCCTAGAATTATGTATGTGCCCACCAGCTATGTCTACAGCCCCCATG
>VDFB02171346.1:0-45050 GCA_007258455.2 Sequoia sempervirens | reverse complement strand
TCTAGAAAATGTGCTTTATTCTGTAGAATAATTTTTTTCTTGATTGTTTGGAATGCCTTGTAGGCTTATGCAGCAATAACAAGTATGATTTCTGTCTCTTCTCGTTACAAATAAAATGCGTGACTTGATTCAAATGTGTAATTTTATGTAATTTATGCAAGAACAGATCCTTAATTGCCATTTCCTGAAGAATGTTGTATTTTATTACCATTTCTCCTTACATTTACTTTGGCATTCATTCAAGAAATCATTCACAGAAAATGGTGTTTATCATTGTTTTACCAGAAGAATCATCTGCTGTGCATAAGGTACAAGATAGCAACGAATCACATTTTGCTTCCTTGGGGAAAAATGCTGGCCTGCTTTTTCGTGTGGCAAATTCTATTGTTAGAAAAGACGTTTTTTCTGTATTAAGTGTTTCTCTAAAGTGATATTGTTATTGCAAATTAGATTATACACTAATTATTTTCCTAGCATGAAACCTAGCATAGTTGCGCTCAATAATTTTTTTGGGTGTTTTAAGTATGAATCCTGATGTAATTTGGAAGTTGCTGTTGGTTCGACCATCTTACTATATCTGCAATATCATTCGTGTGGACACAAATTTTATCTTTTTGAAATCCAGTTATTGCTTAATGGATTATCTCATTAGAGTTTGTAATCTCCCAATGTTGTTATCTCTACATTTTCTTTTTCTCTGGTTGATTTGTGGGAAAAATGAAATTGAGAAATTATAAACCAACATCAATGAGGTTGACATGAGAAAGGACACAGCGAGATTCACATTCAGTGAAGGTCCCAAGCATAACGACCTCAAAGAGGGCCCACCAAACCTTCCCCGCTTTCTTTCCTGCAGATTCCTTGCCAGTGCAGAAGTGGGGTGGTAGGGGCATCCACATCTCAATAGCAGTGATCATTGAAAGAATCATGCCTTGATTTAGTTTCTAGGGTGCAATGCGTTTTGTTCTTCCATGTATTGAAAAGGCTTATGATCACTTTGAACTGTTATTTTTCTTAATTGTTTGAACAAGTTCCTACACTTTCACTTTACAAGTAATCTCCTATAGCTTTAGAAAATGTCGCTGAATGATAACAGAAGAGTTTGCATCCTTGCAATAAAACTGCCTTCATGGTGTACTTGCATCTTTATCAACTTTGAACAGCTGCTGCAAATTAGGAAGACAAAAAACTGGAGCATGGATGATATTATAGTTCAATAAATCAAAATAACCATCATTTTCCTTCCTTTAATAGCAATTGCATGCAAAGGTGCGAGCTGCTATTGTGGATAATGGAGGAACAAATTTCCTCATACACAATTGCTTCAACAAAGCTCCTTGTTTCTTTGGAGCTTTTAGGCGTGGGGTAATTGATGATAACCTCAATTTTGCTGTTTCATCTCTTGCACATCTCCCATAGTGTAAAGGTGCCTGTAGCCTAGCCTCCTTTTAGTTTTTTAGTCATATAATATCGTCCGTTATCAAACAATTGCTTCACTAAGGGGACTTTGAATTGGTATCTGTCACTACAGCAAACTAATTAGCCGATAAATTGCTCTCCCATCAACGGCAGTAATTCTTTGTGATGCATTTTGTCAGCTGCATAGTTTCCCCCATTTGGCATCTGCCAATATACTAACAACAAAGGATGGCTGTGGCAGGTCTTTATCTGCCCAAAACAAAACAAAAAATAGGTGAAAATTGAACAATTGCATAGAACAAACAAGTTTTTGCTGTTGAATCTACTGTTCTATTCAGTAACATACCCGCATCTGATCATCATGATGGACTGATATGGAAGAACTATAATTATCAACTCATGATTAAAACTTTAAATAAATCAAAGTTCAGTTTAAACTACATTACCATTAGTGATGCATACAGATGGATTGATTTCACTTTTGTTTGCATTTAATTTTACAGAGACTTTTGATGCGCTTAAGCTTATCATTATCTTAACCATTTGTCTTGAGGAAATGTACACACAGAGGCTCTAGATATTTACTGCCATGATGCATTCACTCATATATTGCCAGTGTAGAATTGGACTTTTACACCCCTCCCAATGTCAAAATTAATAGCAGGAGATCCGACCTAGAAAAGAGTTTGAAGACAAACTAAGTTGTTGGTCTTGGTCCCATAGACTGTTTAGTCTCGTGGACGTCATTAAAATCTTTCATTCATTCAATGAATCTAAAGCTCCAGCAAAAATTGCGACATTATTATTATTAATGGAGGCAAAGCAATTTTCTTTGTGTAGCTTCATTTTTTATATTTTCTTTATTTGTTTGAATTCTCTTGAATTCTCAAAATGGATTATGCTGATGCGTATTTGCTTTGAATGGAAGTTTTTGGGGTTTCTTTTGTAAGTTGATTTTAATTTTTTATTATCAACCAATATATTTACTAGTGTTCCATGGGGACGTGTACTACCCCTAAAATCTCCATGTTTTCGAGATGGGGACATCCCTAGGATGTGGAGACTTGGAGGGGGTGTTTCCTTGTCCCACCACCGCCGTTAAAGTCTCAAGATGTTTTTGGGATACCCCTTGGTTTGGGGACTTTGGGATGTCCCTAGGCATTTAGGCGACTTTAAGAAACCTACAACCGCCTCAAGGACTTCTAGGTGTTGCAAAAAAAAGTGATAAAATTGAGAAAATGACATTTGCCATGAAGATTTCTGAGGTTTTGAAAACCTTAATTTGTGCTTGGTGGTGGGAGCTCTACCCCTCGACCTCACCTTGTAATCACAAGGAGTATCTTGAGGATGTTGCCCTTTGACCTCGTTGGGGGTGTTGCCCCAAGAGCCCCACAAGGGATGCTACCCCTTGACCTTGTCGGGGGCTATGCCTCCAAACCCCTCTTGTAAGGGGCACCACCCCTTGACTCCAAACCTCCACCAACCATTGTTAATATACAATGCAATTATTGCCATGTGTTTATTAGATTAAACTTTATTTAGTATGCAAAAGTTTCATTTGCAATTCCTATACTTATTCTTGATTTGCCTCCAAACCTCTACCCACCGTTAATGTTCAATACATTCATTGCCATGTTGTCATGCCCCCGAAATTAACCCAAGCATTGAAATGCAAATAAATAATTAAATAACAATATAAATATTAAAAATATAAACATAAATAGCCCGAATGGGTAGTAGAGTTGGCTTGGGCAATGGGTTTGCTCCCCATTGGTCTTGGGTTCAAGTCCACTCCCGGGTTCAAGAGGTGGGCCGTTGGATTGGGTTGTGGAGACACCCCTATTATATAGCCTTATGTACCCAAGATATGGGCTGCTGGACCATTGAATGGGGTCGTGGAGACACCCCTGTTTTATATATATATATATATATATAAACAATTTAATATTATTATAAACATATATACATAAAACTAATATAAAAATAAATATGTTAACAATAAATAACAATCATATAATATATTAATATAAAATGTATATAAACATAAGAAAATACCTATATAAAAAGCAGCAACCAAAGCAACAATCCCATAACAAAAGACAAAATCTAGGAAAAGCTACGATTATATATTCTTTACAAAGGGCAACGATTAAATGAAAAGGTAGCAGGTAGCACTTCAGTCTAAAGGCAGCGATTCACATAAAGCAGATTAATATTAATAGGCAGCAATGATCTTGGTAAAAAGGAAAGGATTTAAGAGGGTGCTTCTAAGGGCAGCGATCCCTTGAAAGTAAAGATATTTAAATTAAAATTTCAGATTAGGAAAGTCACTCTTCAAAAAAAAGCATTAATAAAGAAGGGGTGTGACTCCCAATAAATAAAAGATATATTAGGGAGATCAATTCATTTGGTGAAGGGATAAATCAATAGGAAATTAATTAGAAATCTGAATATAAGAACATGCATCACCTACAAAAAAAAAAAAACTGATCTATTATTCAAGCAACAAAATGTTAGGAGAAATAAAAGTTACACTTAGAAAAGCAGCAGAAATAGAATAGGAAGTCTGCAACATCGAATACGGAGTATCTTTTGAGTATCAAAAAATAGGGAATCATTAAGGAATAATAAATAAATCTCCATTCAGATAGCAGGGCAGTGAAGTATGGAAGATAAATCATATACACTAGGGATATAATGTGAAGATCTAAAAGATAAAATATGCAGATCTAAAGAGATATATGCAAACCTAATAGAGATACGAATCAATATATGAAGACCATAATAAGGGAAGTAAGATTAATACAATTACATATTTATATGTATAAATATATATAAATAGATATAAGTTCCTATCAATTAGAAATAAGTATACACACACACACAATCATGCAATAATGATGCTTGAAAAGAGAATTGAGTGTGAGAAAAATACACATTAAAAAAATAGATCGACCAACAAACACAAAATTCCAGTGCATAAATTATCTTGTGATTGTAGAATTGTGAATTAATATATTTGTGATACGAATTTGATTAGTTTATTATGCACATATCTTCACCATGATGGGAGAAGGGAGAATTGCAAAAGGGGTACAATGACGGGGCCCTCTTCTTGGTACACCACCTGGGGGGGATAAGATGAGCCCACATGGGCCAAAGGGGTATTGCCTTTGTTACAAAGGGTACTGCCATTGGGCCTAGGAGAGTTGGGCCACCAAGACACCCTTTGTAACCTCACTCCTCTATCATGGTGTAACAATACAAGGAGATCAATCATGGGTAAATGGAAAAGGGATGGCAAGATGAGGGGATAACAGATAAATTAGAATCCTCACTAGGTAGGCGACCTCATATGAATGGTATGTGCCACATGAGGCATAAAGAGGCTAAGACACCCATCGAGTCATTCTCTTCCATGCTCCTCCATGGTTGAGCATCCCTAGGGTAAGGTAATAATTGGATAACAATTTTACTATGGATTTACTCATGTTTAATCATCATACTCTACTTGTTATTACTGTAATTGATCTCTAACTTGTTTGGAGGGATTAAATCAAGCCAATGTACCCTATAAATCCATCGTTGCTTGGAAAATTGATAATTTAGGTTAAAATTAGTATAATTCCTATTAGGGACATTACACATGTTTTTAATGCTTACTAGTTTTAATTTACTTACTATGCCAAAGTTTCATTTACAATTCTTATATTAATTCTTTACTTTTTTTTATAGTTAATTTTTCAAGTACTATATCTATTTGTGCCATCCATCCACCACTTCACCACTCGTCCCTAAACTTAGGCCTCTGGTCCTAGAAACCTGTCTCCCATTCCCTTGCCCCCCATTAGGAAACTTCGTGGAAATATGATATTTACAATCCTTGACGAAATTGAATTAATTGTATTAGTTGAATTGAATTGATTATATATTAAAAGAAGTTGAAAAAAATGTATTTAAATAAGGCACGGGGCTCTAACTAATCTGAAAGGATGATTTACACATGGGTCATTAATTTCATTTGAATTGAACTAGTTACAACCACTATTAGGCTTAGCCTACGGAGCAAATGGTGGAAACAAACTGATATGAGATTATTAGTTTGACATTGAAATAGGAGTTGTGCAACTATCGTGCATGTGTCCTTTCATGTACATTCCTCCAATATTGATGATATTTCAATGGATAATCTTGGATACAACTAGACTAAGTTGATGGGCAATCATAGGTAGAATTATCCAATAAATGTAGCAATACAAGCAAAACCTTGAAACCTTAATTTAAAGATGTTATGCAGTTTTCTAATTTTTAAATCTGAATTGGTAACATGGAGGAAAATCTAAGCGTCCTCATTTACTTCTATATGCTTTGCATCTTCTCATCTTGTCTAGTTAGAGCAATTGATTTTTGGATGTTGGGCCTATGTTTTCACATTTTTTAGATCTTTTCAGAAAAAAAAGTTAATAGGAGTTCAATTGTTTGGAATCCCCCACCACCTTCATTTGTTAAATTCATGGTGCATCTTGGGGTAACCCAGGGAAATTTGATGTTGGTTGTGTTTTGAGAGATTCAAGGGGTATTGTTAAAAAGGCATTGTATGACACTAATAGTGTTGCAGAAGTACATGCTCTTTTGATAGGATTGAAATTAGCTCAAGATTTAAATATCAATCATCTATGTATAGGAGACTCCATGAATATAATTAATACATGTAATAAAAAGCAGTCCCCGGGCTAGAAAATCAAATACATCCTACAACAAGCTTGACAAATCATGAATGAGATTGAAGCATTTCAAATTATTCATTGTTACAGAGAGGCTAATATGCTTGTAGACAGCCTGACAAACTTGGCCTGTGATACGAAGGACAAGATCACCATCTTGGATGATGCAAAAATAAAAATTTATGTTTCTATTGCGCAAATCACAAATGAAGAGCTAAGGACCCACAGATAGGGGTCTTTTCTAGCAGTTTTATTGTTGCAATGCAAGCTTTAATTGGCAAGTACAAAGGATCTATTGTGCTCTCATTTTTGGCATGATTCCAAATATAATCACACAACACGAGAGAAGTACCATCATTCCCTCCTTCCATGTTGATCCCCACATGTTGATGGCTAGAATTTATGGCTACTTCATGCATACCAAAGCTTTGAGGAGGTGGTGTTGCGTAATAATGTTTGATGAAGGTGGCGTTGTGTAATCATTTCAATCAATATGATCATGCAACTGGAATTCATATGGCAACATATAAACATAGATCGAGGAAATCTGTTTAGTTATATTGCCCGCCTTTTGGTTTTGTGGGCCATTGTTCTTGATTTTTGTTGAGAGAATGGAGAATTCACCTCTCAACAAAAGGATTTTCATCCCTATTCCCAAATGGGAATATCCTGAGTCGGGTATTTTCAGCTTGCACCCGTTAAGCAAAGTTTTCCATTTTAACTGTGTGTGTGTGGAGAACGCCATTAGGATTGTCGCGGGTCTATCTCTTTTGCAAGCTTCTCCGCAACTAATATATCCTTCTCAAGTAGCATCTTGTTTTCTAACTCTGGATTTTCTGCAATTATATGGACTTATTGTGCAATTAACTGTCAATTATGTGCATGGAAATTTCTTTTCGGGGCAATCTTTAAACGATGCAATTAGGGGATATGATTTACACAATGGAAAAACCCTTGTTGGTGGTTTGTTCATGCACAAGGATTTTGAGAAAAACTCTGGTTTCCTATGTGCATATAAGGCTATTAAGATGGGTCTTCATGAAAGATGGTAAATGCAATCTCTGTGCACATAAAGGAGCTTGACTCTATTTTGTCTGATAAAATTCTAGAAACTTATCGGGCCATCATTTTTCTGCTTACTCACATTGCTCACCTCCCAATCACTCTTGTTGGTAATGCTTCTACTATGGAGGAAGATCAATCTGCTAATAATATGTAACATGGTGGTTATTTTGTATAGTCCCTGCTATATTTCATAGTTTGTTGCTTTTTTGGGTTCAAACCATATGTGGTGTTAGATTTTTTCGCTTATACTGATATGTATTTAGATCGCCCTTCACTATATGGCAATCAAAACCGCTCTTCTATTTTGGGCATGTACAGTAAATACTATCTTCTTATGCAATATAATATAATGTTTAAGCCTTTCTCCGTTCACCAAAAGAAAATATCTTTTAAAGTTGAAAACTAAAAACCATTCAAAAAATCCATATTAGATAAATCAGTTTTGAAGGGATCGAAAGCCATGTACATTAGAGGGTACAACTCAAAGGATAAACAACAATCAAAGAAGGGAGGAAAAGACAATTATAGCTAAGCCACCAAATGAGAATCTAATCTAAGGATAAACAACAATCAAAGAAGGGAGGAAAACACAATTATAGCTAAGCCACCAAATGAGAATCTAATCAACAACAACCAAGTTGCAAAGCTCAAAAGAGTATCTAGGGATCTAGTCTAAACAATGCTAGACCTTACTCTATTCAATTTTACACCCTTAACTTGGTTTGCAATTGGGAGATAGATTTGGGAAGATCTTTCTTTCGTCTTTATACAATTGTTTAGGAAATGTTATCAACCAAATCCTTAGACCTAGGAGAAGAAGGGGGGTTCCCTTTTAGAGAATCCATCCTTAGGCACAATAGAATCAATAGAATGCTGAATCAACGTTGCCAATTTTTGATCAACCTCCTCAAGGGTAGGCAGGCACAATGTTGAAGTTGTAAGAAAAAATAGAGTAAAGGAAATGGTTATTGAGCAACCAAATCAATTGGTAGGCGGGACTCACCAAAATGAGTTGAAGGAGAGACTCTTTAAAGTTATGTTAATTGCATGAGAAACCCCCTCATGGTATGACTCGTTACAAAAGGAACGGGGAAAGGCCCCAACATCATGAGAAGACTTGTCATCTTGAGAGGAGTTGACAACCAAAGATTTAGAAACCTGAATAGTCAAGTGATTTTTAGGAGCATTCCGCTATTGCATAGCTGCCCCCTTACACTAAGAGAGCACAATTAGAAGTCAGATGATTGGTGGAAAAACATTGTTTATATCTAAGGGGGAAACCCTAATAATTAAGTGGTTGTGTCCATGGCTTACCCCACCATCGAAACAATATTCTTGTAGAGAGTCATGGAGATATTAATTTTCACTAGAATTTGTGTAAACATTGAGTGGCCCATGTGGGAAGTGGAGTCAACCTTCAACAAACAACCAATAGCATTACAAATGGCCTTATAGTAAGAATCTTCCCAAAATTAGAAAGGAAGATTTAAAAGTCAAACTCAAACCTGTCTAACATTAAGAGATTCAAAGAGGGTTGAAAAAAATAGACCAAGGCTTGACCAAGAGAGTGCTCTCTCTATATCTATACCTTTTCGTCAAGTACCAAAACTCTTTCCTCTGAAGAGGAAAAAGTTGCAATGAAGAATCCTATAGCATAAGGGAATAGTAGATGAAAGGCTTTCATGAATCCAAAACCTATTTGTGAAGGTTGGGAAGAGAGTGTCACAAGTTGAATTTGTAGACGAAGCCCCAACAATGATAAAAAAAGTCTTTGCTTTTGAACACATCCTATCCACAAACTACCATGGGAGGATTGTGAATACAAAAGGGGCTGCAATTTGTCATGAAAGAAAGGGAGAACAAGAACATGTGAACTAGCAATGGTCACATAGGATCATTGGCAACCCGACTAAAATCACCAACTAACACATCACCAATAACACAACACCTAGGAGAAGCCCCATTTGCAAGAACATGTACATCAATATTCACATAGAGCTCGGTTGAAGTAGTAGTATTCACATAAAGCTCATCCTAACTGGGTGGAATAATAGGGGTTGAGGGTGGAAAAAAACTCTACATGGGAGGTAGAGGTAAAGTGAGATCATTGTTAAAGGCATCCACAAAAAATGGAGATAACAAACCCAATGTTGTCATCATTATTGCTCCTATTAGGATGAGAAATTAGAAGACTTATGAGATGAACATTCCTAGAGGTGACACCATGAGTAGAGGAACCAACGAGAGATAAACCGACAACATAGATTGCATGAATGTGTAATGTCCTCAATTTTTGTAAGTCAACATTGTAATTAAATAATTAATTCTTATGTTTTCCAAAGAGATTAAATTAAAAAGGACTGTAACTAAAATTAATTATTTAATGGACCAAAAGCAACATAAGTTCTGGAAAAGTTAAAATGAATTAATTAAGTTGCTTTTGAGATGAATTCTTAAAAAGTTTAAAATTAAAAAAAAAGGAAAAAGGTGAGAATTCAAGAAGTTGGAGTTATGAAAGCAAATTGTTGTTGGCTTGCTGGGTTTAGGTTAATTTTTTGGGAGATTGTATTGTTGGATAATTTTCAGAACTTTGTGAAGATAAAATCCTTCACAAAGAATATCATTTTTGGAGTTGAGAGACACTCCCTGGATAATTGCTGATAATTCCAAGTTAGCGATTAAAGTGCTTTAATTGGTTATTCCATCTTTTATGGGCTTTCAATTTGGAGCCGTGCATTACCAATATGGGAGTTATAAGTTTATTTGCAAAATGTTTAATTAGGGGAGAGGGCCCAATAGTCGTGCAATCAATTGTGATTATAATACCCAATAGTTGTTTATATAATGTTCAGTAGTTGTGATTTGACTACCCATAATTAAACAAAATGTATACTTTTTATCTAAAAAACAACCAATCATGTGATACCACATCAGTGCTCAACTACCCATGATGTAATGCACGAGTATTGGTCATACTCTCACTATTTTTTGGGGCCTTTTTGGACACCTTGACCAAAAACATGCTGATGTGGCATCATATTTGATGATGTGGCCCTGAAACCTTAGTTATAAGTAGAGAACTTGCCAAGTAAGCTGCTGTAAAAAATTGAGAGTGATTTGAAATTTCAACGTAGGATAATTAGAAGCACAAAGTTAGGGTGCACGACTATTGGACCCTCTCCCCTAGCTACGAATGCACAACACATGTATTATGTGGGAGGAGTTAACTTGGTTCAAATTGAGGTCGCAGTTATTAAGAAATGGAATTTCTTATGAATTTTGTGGGCCTTAGCAGAATAATGGTGGAGTCATGAACACTACAATAGAATCTCATTAGCCGCTGCCTCCAGTAAGTTAAGGACCAATGGTATAAGCTAAAGCGACAAAAGAAGGAAAGAGTTGTGGAGATTAACACGACTGTAGAAACTTTAAGATCGTTGTTCCAAGGAGATTTCAATTGTTCCAAAAATCATGTGGCAGGGTCGAATCATTACCGTTGGACAAAGGGATACGATGCATGAATAAATAATTTCATTTTACTCACAGGAAATATCAGCCAGAGGATGTCTGGTAGGTGTTTTATTAAATATCAAAATCGATTATGAGATTATCATCCAGTTTGCATAGAAACCATGCTGTAGCATAATATGAATCACTTGCATCAATGTTATTAAAGGGCTGTCACTTTATTTAATGGAGAGATTACTTCTTTAGCTGCATATCAGGCGTGGTATGTATCTCAGCATATAGTCGATACTGTGTGGAAATCAGATTTCCAGGTCAGAAGTTAAATCTTCTGGTATTCATGATTATTTTGCAGAACTATGTAAATTCTGAATTTAAATACTTGTTATGATACTTCATAAACATTTCAGAGTTATTTTGGTGTAAAATTTATATTCATATGATGAGCTGCTTAATCCTGAATATGAATTCAATATTAGTACTGCATTAAATAATATCATTTTATTGAGAAACTTTAGAGATAAATTCAGAACAACAACATGGTAAATGTCTGATGAAATGCTGAGCATCTCAATTGGTGAATTTTTTTTTTAAATTGTAGACCAATTTAAGGCAGGACATTATAGAATGCTAGGAACCAATGGTAAAAAATCTCTGCCATAAACCCAAGAAGGGCTTCAAAGTTAGGTGGGAGCTGTCATTTTGAACAGGAGTATCGTAACCACACATTGTTATGTGGATTTATTTATGACATGAAATATTTGTAAGGTTTGGTATTATAAGCATTAAACTATTTAACTACCTTCTAGGCTCCCTTTCACTTTAGTACATTCATCCTAAGACTAATATAATTCAATTAATAATACCGATGGTAATGATAGTTTTATTATGCGAGTTCTTTTGTTGACACTTAACATTTATAATTTATTAATGTAAGATTTGATTATGGAGATAACCACTCAAAATTAACGAGCTTTAATGAAAGTGTTAAGAAATCTAAAATGAGAATAATTCTATTTTATTAAAGGTGCAAATGTATAATGATGATTATATTACAATAAGAATCCTTGTATATATAGGAAAGGTTGAGACATAGGACATTACAAGATTATGACATGTGTCTTAATTTTATAATATGAGACAAAAAGTAAATGCTTTAAGTCAACTTAAGTAATTAGGCATGAAAAGGACTCAAGAGGGAATCGATTATGAAATAAATCTTGTTCACACCAACACCCCCTCTTGTGTGAAACTTAGGGTGGAAAAATAAAAAAAGGATGGACCATGGCAATAAGGCCTAATAAGGTACAAATGTATACAATAATTCTTAATAATAAAGAAAAAAAAGAAAAACTTTTAGTAAAAACTCATCTCCAAAAGAGAGGAAACATAAAAGAGACTAAGAAGGAAGGGTAACTTAAGACGATCCCCTAAGAACATCTTCCTTCATTGGTTCCTTCTAAAGTATGAGAAGGATAAAACCCCATGTGAGGAAAAATTCGCCCCATAAGACAAAAGAGGAGAGACTATGTAGCCTCCATAATGTGTAATCTACTGCACAAATGATAAATGCTCGATAATGAATGTTGAAGATGATTCAATTTTTTTGAACATTTCTTCCTTTAAGAAAAACAAAGCCAAAGATATATGTAGGATGCTTTCCCATTTCTAAAAGGAATATGAGGAGAGAAAGATAAAAGGTAGACCTCTAGTGGCTATGTAGGTGTTGCCATGTTAGTGCCAAGGGGTGTCACAATCAAATTAGGAGTCTTAGGCCTAACTTAAAAAAGTGACAAATTAGAACCTTGTGGAAACAACTATAGAAAATGACATGAAGATGAAGATGACTCCTTCAAATGCTACTCAAGGATCTTCAAACCAATATCAAAATGTGACAAATGAATAGGTGGACAACTTGAACAAGAGGATTTAAATGTGCCCTAATGACATTCAAAGAAGATGATGCAACTTTATAGAAGCTAACATTAAAGAGGAGATGAATGTCCTCAATGGTGTCATCCAAATCTATAATAAAGGAATCACAAAAAAAACTTACAAGATCTATTAAGTACTCATTCCAAGGAACTATTTCTAGAAGATGACGTCTATGGTCATGTTGCAAAGAATCATTGGAAGCCATGGATGTAGCAACACTAGTCTCAATAGAAGCAACATGAGATTGAATATCAACACGTCTCAAAAACCTTAGTTGATGAAATGATACTAACATTAAAGAGGAGACGAATGTCCTCAATGGTGTCATCCAAATTTATAATAAAGGAATCACAAAAAAAACTTACAAGATCTATTAAGTACTCATTCCAAGGAACTATTTCTAAAAGATGATGTCTATGGTCATGTTGCAAAGAATCATTGGAAGCCATGGATGTAGCAACACTAGTCTCAATAGAAGCAACATGAGATTGAATATCAACATGTCTCAAAAACCTTAGTTGATGAAATGATACTAAAATTCAAATGACCATATTGTATCTTCTCGAAAGTGTCCACACTAGGTTCCTGAGTGTGAACATCAATTGAAAGAACATCATGTGCAAAATGTGTACAATCTAGAATAATCATTTGCTTCTCCAACTACAATAATATAATTTCTATGCAAATCCTAAATGACCATAGAATCTAGTGTGAAATCAAAACTCTTCTCCATATCATTGTGATCTAATAGATAGAAAAGAGATTGGTTGACAATGGAAGAATCCAAGGACATCATTGAAGGATCACTTTTCCACAATAATAGATCATCTCCTACAAACACAAATATATGTGTTATCAACCATAAAAATGTGATGTAGAACAAGGGTAAAAGTACAAAGCTATATCACACTTTCTGCCAACTTACCGACACAAGCGAATTTAAGTATTTTTACCAAAAAATCAATTTTGGTCAAACATATGGTCTAGTAAGATTCATTCTAGACAAGTTAAATATTTCCACAACTTTTCCAACTAAAATTGTTGGCAAAATACATATGTAGCACCACTTTGAGGCCAATTTACCAAAAAAAAGAATTATTTAAAAAAAATGTTTCAATAACTCCTATTCATGTAAATAACATTTAAAAAAATATAAAAATACCCTTTTGTAGATCCATAAGTGTAGTTTTAAAAATATATGTATTTTAATAGTTTAATTATTATATATATATATTTATTTTCCTAAAAGTAGGTTATTAGTGTAAAATATTAGGTTGATTACCATGCCAAACAAAAATACTCAAACTTATTAAAAAAATGAAAAAAATATGATACACTAGATAAAAGAATCTATATCAAGTTGGTGTAATTTTTTTCTATTTTAGATAAATGTTTAATATGAAAGTTGACGTCGAATGGAAATAGTTATGTTCTAATAATATTTATTTAAAAATATATATTGATCAAATTGGAAAAAAATATATCCATGCACTAAAGTTTCAAGTTATACACAAAAAATTTGAAAAAAAAAAAAAAAACTATTATAAAAAGATTGACGTCTCATGTAACTTCATTTTCTAGCATTTTATCAACAACTAAATTATAGTTCCAATTTATTAAAAACTATTTTAAAATAATTTTTTATTTTTTCAAAAAATACAAACATAAAATATACTAAAAAATACACATTTTATTAGTTTACATTATTTCAAAATTCAAAACATATATTGCCACTTTTTTAGTGATTCAAGTTTAAAAGTTGGATTAATGTTGGTCACTTCCTCTATAAAAGTGTGACACAACTTTGTACTTTTATCCACAAGTCTCAAATGAAGAAAACATACTCTATGATGAATCCATTTATTGTGAAACTTTAGAATTAAAGAGCTATCTCCCTAACTTAGAATTTGTAACTATGATAATTATTCATCCCTTCCGTCTCTTTGAATTTTGAAGAAGACGAATCTTTCGACATAGTTGAAGGCAATTTGATATTAGTCTTCTATAGAAGTGTTTCAACTCATTAGTTTGTTTTGATCACAACAATGTTCATCATGCTCTAATTTCTTATAATATGCACATTTTGTGCTTCTCCTTAAATGATTCCCCTTTTAAGGAATATTTATAATTAGATTGTGGTATCTTTTTGTGGCTTGTTCTTTTTCTTATTTTTTTCTTTTTAAAATTTCTTGATTTTTTATCCCTTAGGATCACTAACCATCAATACCAATGACTTAGAAGACAACGAGACTTATTTAAATTAATTTCCCTTCTTCAATTAAAATTTTAGAAAATTATTCAAATGTAGGAATATTATATACCTTTCCTGTAGAAAGTTGGTGGATGTGAAAGCCACAAATAAAAACTACATTTTTGTACCAAGTATGGATAAAATATTAAGAAATAATTGTCTTTTTTTATCACTACCACGTTCTTTGAGTTGTGCTAGATCTTTGATCTTAGTGACATAATCTTGGATATTGTCAAAACTATTTAGAAAATTTGTATTGCTTCTGGTTTTGATTGTGTCAATTTTTTTTAGCATCAACGTTTCGGATCACACTTTGTGATCCATCATTAGATCCTGATGATGGATCACAGAGTGTGATCCGAAACGTTGATGCTAAAAAAATTTGACACAATCAAAACCAAAAGCGATACAAATTTACGATATGGATTGTGGAAACTTGATATCTTTAAAACTATTTAGATAGGGATTAATAAATTCATTATCAATTACCTTAATCTCATTAGTTTGAACATACAAATACGATTTTTTTCCCAATCCTTCTTAGGTGTATTACACTGTTGCACATGAAATCCAAGAGCTTTGTCACATTCATTAAGCCATACCCTCTTTTTCTTAGCATCTATTATTTTTGAATTAATTTCTAATATATGTTTAGTATGATCTTCATGGCTTAAGTGATTCCATATCAATATTTTCCATGATGAATAGTTGTAAGGAGTTAGGTGAGGGATCTTAGGATTCCCCATCAAGGATATTTTTAGTGGAAAATAGTTCATATTGACCAATTCGAAATTGATGAATACATTGCAACCAACGAGGTGACCAAATTGCTTGGATTTAACGAATTATTGGTCCATTGCATTTCAATTCACCATCAATATATTTTATAAGGCATATGTAACTAATATTTTTTTTCATAAAAACCACATATTTCTAATGGTCATTAATAATTTCACCTAAAATTTCATATGCATGTATTAATTTAGGCACACATTCACCAATACCATTTAATGTTCATTTTTTATGAGGAACTATTTTTCCAATAACATAAAAGTTCGTTGCGTATGAGGACTCATTTTGCAAATAACATTAAAAACTGTGTATGAGAACCCATTTCACCAATATTATTATAACTAAATGCTAATCCTAGGTCTATAATCACCTTGAAATTACAACATATGTTTTTTGTTGAGGTTTGATTCACCTAGCATTTACATGTATCATTTTATAATCACTCAAGATTCACCAAAAAATACCATTTAAAAATCTTGAAAAATTTACCAAATATGGATTGATGTAGATACAATCAAAATTTTGAACTTTTTTTTTTTAAAAGAGGGGTTAAAACTTTATTGAATCAAAAGAACATTACAAAGCAAGAGCAACAAACTTACAAAGGGCACCGAAAAAGCCAAGAATTAAGTCACCCAAGAAACACCTCATATCTTCCGCAACCTAATCGTCCAGAACTAGGGCCAAATCACCAGGAAGATTGCCCCAATTATCAACATTCCAAGTCCCCATATGCTCATAAGCCCTCCTAGCCAAGCCATCCGTCGCCTTATTCCATTCCTGAGGAATATGACAAAAGGCAATAGACTCCAAAGTAGTGCACAGTGAGAAAATTTGCTTGACCACCACCGCCAACTACCAATTCACACCCTCTAAATGCCTCCTATTCAACATATCAACAACAACCTGAGATTCAAATTCACAAACAATCCGCCTCTAGCCAAGGGCACATTCCCACTCAACTACCAGAAGAATAGCAATAGCCTCCATGAGGTTATTAGTATGCTGACCTTTATAAATAGAAAAGAAAAAAACCACAACTCCCAAACTATCTCTGCCAATACCACCAACTCTAGCATGCCCCAGATTGCCACAAGAAGATCCATCAGTATTAATTTTCAACTCCCCCAAAATAGGAGGACACCAGTGACCAACACAACCAACCCTCTCCCACCCATAGCCACGATGCCCAGGTCTCAATTTTCTCTTTCCTTGAACAAAAAGGCCCAGAGCACTGACCACTCCCAGCTCATCAGGGTCAATAGGAACATCCAAATCACACTTAGCAGTCAAATTCTCTTGAAGGAACCCCAAAATTCTCATCCAAAGCTGACCAACAAGCAACTTCTTATCCAAAAAAATTCTGCAGTTATGCTCCAACCAAATATGCCATATTATTAAACTGGGACCAATGATCTAAGCTATAAGAAGGAAAGGAGTCTTAACAAGAGGAGACCCTTGGCTCCTCCAAAAATCCTCCAGAGAAGAACCATGCCTACACAACTGTCACCAGAGGTTCCACCAAAAGTGCCAAATATCCTTCGCAAAAGAACACTGAAAGAAGAGGTAAGGAATACATTCCCCATGCCTAGCACACACGACACACATAAATGGGCCCTAAAACCCACACTTCCAAAGATTTTCCCAAGTAAGACACTTCCCTTGCACCAATAACCAGGTGAATAAATTATACTTAGGCCAGGAAAAGTTATTCCAAACTTGTTTCCACCAAGAGACCTCTGAACTCCTAAACAACTGTTTATCCAAAACTTGATAGCTTGAGGCAACATGAAATTTACCTTTCGGGTTTGGCCCCCCAAGCTAGCACATCCCTCCTAGGAAGAGAATTACAAACATGATTAGACAACAGTAAAGAAAGCTCTTGACAATCCTCAGCCGTACCATTAGGAGGCCACTCATGCAGATCCTTCCACCTGAACACACTAGCCTGACCCAAAATTTGAGGTGTTTTGAAATCTGCCACATGGTACCAACCAACATCTAGAAAATGCTGACACAAGTTTTGCAGATAAGGATGAGAAGACAAGATGGGGGGATGACCATCCCAAGAATCTGACCAAAAGAGGGCATCTTGACCACCATTACAAATCCAGAACAACCCATGCTTGACCAGATTGACACCTCTTTTTAGGGTACCCCAAATTAAAGAGCCTGTCCCCTCTAAGCTAAAGTGAGCAACCTCAACACTCTCAACCACCCCCAGATATTTTGAGGTAATGATTCTAGCCCACAACTGATGTTGTTGTGAACACCATCACCAATACAATTTAGCTGCTAAAGCTTGCCCATTCAAATCCATCTGATGTAATCCCAACCCACCTTCCTGCTTCAACCTACAAATGACTTCCCACTTAACCAAGATCCACTTCCTATGAAGAAGGTTTCCAGACCAGAGGAACTGACGAGACAACCTCTGAAAGTCTTTAATAAAGCTGGTAGGAGCGGAAAGAACAAAACATCTATACAGAGGGAGAGCTTGCACCACAAAATTTAAGAGAGTCACTCTTCCTGCATAAGAGAGCCACCTGCAAGTCCAATGTCTAACCAACTTATGAAACTTATCAATAATCCCCTGTCAAAACAGTTTAGGAAGTGAACAAATAGCAAGCATAATGCCAAGATAAACAAAGGGGAGGGAGCCAATCTAAAAATGAAGGATGCTAACAATTATCCTTTGGATACTCTTAGGAGTGTTGAAGAAGTAGATAAAAGACTTCCCCTCATTGATACATTGACCTGAAGCAACCAAGACACTACACCATCTGATAGCGTCCTCAACTCTGGCCCTACCCATCAGAGCAATATCATCAACAAACTGAAGATGGTATTGAGGGGGAATATCATTTCCCCAACTCCAACCTTGAATCAAACCACACTCCACTCAAGATCTAATGAACCTCCCCAATCCCTTAGCAAGTAAGATGAACAAGTAGGGAGACAAAGGATCCCCTTGTCTGAGCCCCTTAGATGCACCAAACAACTCCGTTGGCTCTCCATAACCAGCACCAAAAAGGAAGAAGAGGTGACATAACTCCTTACCCAATCAATCTAGTCTTTAGCAAAACCAAAGGCTCCCAAAATATTGAATAAGAAATCCCATTTAACACGGTCATACGCTTTAGCCATGTCCAACTTGATAAACATAGATTTTCCTTAGAGCACGCCATAGAGTGAATTGTCTCAACATAAATGATAACACCATCCATAATCTGCCTACCTGCAACAAAACCCCCTTGCTCCTTAGAGGTTATCTTGCTCAACCAAGGTTTCAACCTCTCAATGATCAGCTTTGTAATAATCTTATACACAATGTTGCATAAAGCAATTGGCTTGAAAAGATCTAGAGTATTAGCCCCCTCCTTCTTTGGTATAAGAGCAAGAAAGGTAGCATTCATAGATTTTAGCATTTGTTTACTCCTGAAGGATTCCTGAGCCACCTCCAAAAGGTCCATCTTAATTACGTCCCAAAACTCCTGGAGGAACTCAACCCGAAACCCATCAGGCCCCAAAGCTTTTCCCTTTTACATCTGATACACAAAATTATCAAGCTATAACAAGGAAATAGGATTAATCATAGATTCATTCATTTCATCAGTAACCAAAGGCGACACACAATCCAAAATCATAGCTTCATCCACCTCCACAGGAAGGGAATCCTCAGATAATAAAGCAAAAAAGAAATGAACTGACTCAGTAGAAATAGAAGAAGAAGACATAATCTCCCTAGTTGGCGACAAGAGAGAAGAAATAACATTACCTTTTCTTTTATCCTGAACAAAATTATGAAAGAAAGAGGTATTACGGTCGCCTCCCCTTGCATGGGAGCCTTTCCCTTGTCCATCTTCGAATTAGATTGTGAGGGAGCATTACTTGTACCAACAACACTAGAAGCACAGGGGAATCTCCACTGAAGATGACCATACTCATCGCACAATCAACACCTGAAAGGTAGTGTCTCATAATCTAACGGCTAAGTCTAGGAGAAAGACCCAACCGTCATATCAATTGAATTAGGCAATGGGTAACTCAAATCAATTTCAACATATATCCGTGCATAAGAAAAAACCTTCTTACTCAAATTTTGTTGAGAAGGACCAATAGGTTTTCCCAACAACAAAACAATTGAATGCAATATGTCACTTCTCTAGCATTCAAATGGCAGTCGAGGAAGCCGAACCCAAACTAGGATCGTAGATGGTAACTCCTCTGCCAAGTTAAAGCTAGCATGTCATGGTTTTATTAAAAGATCCACATGATTATAGAAGTAAGGACCACCCTCAAAATCCCTATTCTGATAAAAAATGCACGAGAAATCCACCATAAAAAAGTTATTTGCAGCCATCAAAATTTTAAAATCTCCTTCCAGATTCCATGTCTTTCGAATCCATGTGTCAAGAAAAAGAAGAGAAACCCTCATCTCCAAGAACTTACAAATAAGGACATGATTGTTGTATTAATCCACATCTTTAGCAATCGACTCTAATTGGATCACTAGAACTAGCCACTCTTGGGCCCTCTCCAAGCACCCATTCACCTTCTGCAATTTAAATGCTCCATTTCGTGTCAATCCCAACTCGGATGAAGAATGATTAGGTACCCCCCCTTCTTCATCGGCCAAAGAAGAGTCTTGAATTTCCCTATCTAAGGGCTCAAACAATGCCATTGCATCCTGGGAAAAGAAGAATCTTCCTGGTACCATAGCCCCAAAATGGGCGCACTCAACCACAAACAACAATAGGCAAGAGAAAATAAAAACACCTTGCTGAATACAGGGACACCACAACCTCCTCCACTGAAAAGAACGCCGCCCACTACCAATATTGGGGCCCGCACACAACCCCCTCCAAAGACCCACATGCCACTTACAACAACCAAGAAAGAGAAGAATAGGTCAAATGGCTGAAAAACAAGACAAAAGGTAAATGAAAGACGAAATCAGGCCAGCCCCAAGCTCCCCCATGCGCATGCAAGATCCCCACGTATAGACAACAACAAAAAATGCAAGCTAGGGCACATACGCCCTAGCTCACCCTCCATCGACAACAAACGCCATCTTCGATCATGGTAATTCAATCAAAACTTTGATTTATTTTTACACATTTATTCGATTTTGAGCTCTTGATTCAGATCATAGGCAAGTTACAACTACATGTATTGTTGCATTAGAAAATCAATGAAAACCTAAAGGTAAGTGATCATTTGTTTAGTGTTCAAGATTATTTATATCTTTACCATTCTTACTTAATTCATATAGATGATATTGGGTAGGGAGACATTTAGGATCCAAGGATCTATTCTAATATGATCCTTTCTTAAATATATATTTTTTTTCGCAGAGCTCTTTTAGTTCATGAGATATCTCGAGTAGGAACAAGAGTAAGATTCCTAAAAGTGGTGAAAGTAGGTCATCAAAACGAAGAACCATAATGTCATACTTTGGAAATGTTTGCAGTCCATTAGATCAAGATGGGGCTACAACATTGAAACTTACACCAAATTTTAACAAAGAAGACAACACCTTAGAGGGAGATCAAAATGAGTTAATCAATTTAGATGAAAAGATCATAAAAGATATTCTATGGGATACACATGGTAGCTAGAATGAGTTAATTTACTTGAATGAAAATGCTACAAATGATGTTGATGCACATAAGGGAAATAGAAAAACTAATTAAAAAATGGGATGCAAGTGGGATATGACAAGACATTTTTAGATTGACTGGGTGTCAAATTACCATTCATTGAACTATTAGATAATACAAACAAACATGAACCTCCAACATAATGCAAGTGTAAGATTTGTAGTTGGAAATATAAAAGGGACAAAAAGTTGCAGCTAAAACTTAACACTATAGAAAAAATATTGATAAATTTTATGAATAAAATATATAGATGGAAAGGAAAAATCATTGATAAGATGAAAAAAAAAGAATAATGTCTTCATGTTAAGAATGCCCTTGAATATGATACACGTATGCAAAGAAAGAAAAATCTTACTAAATTTGGAGGTTCAATTCAAACTTAATTTAGAAATATAATGGTAGGAGCACAAATGGAAAAAACTATTCAGTTGAGTGTTGTTTTTCATATTTTGACTAGAGGGTGTCCTATGACAAACTACCCAAAATATAATAGTTTATTATCTTTTTTGGAAGTTCTTAACTTTCGTAACACACATTGGTCAATAAAGAATGGATGAGAATGAGAAAGTTGTCTTGTTGAGGTTGAAAAACAAGATTTACAAGAAAAAATAAAGAGTCAACCTTTATTGCATTATTTTTAGATGAAGTTACAATGATAGCTAATACTTATTGGGTATGTATGCATGTGTATTGTATACAAACATGTCTACCAACCTCATCTACTTTGTGTTTATAAAATGAAGGATAATTCAACATCACAAAACCTATTTGAACTAGTTAAAAAAATATTTAAATAAAATTGGAGGTATGGATGACTTCACAATTACCAAAAAGTTGGTGTGTGTAAGAGCTGATGGAGCTTCAGTAATGCAAGGTCATAAGATGGTCTTTGTGTAAAGATAAAAACTACTTCTTCACCACACATGATTGTCATTCACTGCATGACCCACATAATGGATTTAACATTTACAATTGTGAGAAAGTTCTCTTTAGTATCAAAAGTTTAAATCTAGTCCATGAGTTTTGTTCATACTTTTGTTGAAGTCCCAAAAAGTTTACGGAATTTTAATTTCTTTTTGAGGGAATAACTGTAGGAAACAAACTTCTTGAGAATGTTGATGTACTAGATGGATCTCCTTGCATGGACCGACAAAATGAGTTTATTTAGAATATCAATCCTTGATTGAAATAATGCATGAACATCACCACACAATCTGACATAGGTTAATTGATATAGAGGCACTCTTAACACTATTTGGTCTTCTCCCCATATTGGAGGAAACAAAAATATTGTGAAAAAATATAAAGAAAGAACTATGCATATTTCAATATATAGTTAACTACGTAGGGTGAGGAATATAGATTAGATTCCTTATTTATAACTCCAAAATTTAGTATCTGGTAGTTGATGACAAATGTGAACAATCTGTTAGTTTTTTTATAGTTTAATGCAAGCAGAGAGTTATGTATCTTTATAGGTGGATTTGAGATACAATGCACTATTTTACCATGGTCAAGTGCTCTACTAGAGAAGTAATTGTTACAAGGGAAACTTTTAATGAAATTGTTAATTTTTTAAGTACTACTTTAAAGAGTATTATGAAATCTCTTTCCTCAGAGATTTTAGAATGATTCTCTTGAGATGAACTACTTGAAGCCATGTCTATTGTCTATTCTCAGTATTGGGTCCATCATCAACTAAATTATTATTGTAAGAGGATAAAGACCTTGGTTGATCATTTTTTTAAAAGTTTAGAATTCAATAGACAAGAAATATAAATAATTATAAATCAATCTAAGCTTATAGAACAATCAGGCTATTTTGCAACAATTATGAGAGAAAATTTTGATTTCATCGAGAGTCCCTTACAAGAGGGATCAATAATAAAGCTTTGGACAACCTTAAGTGAGAGGAAACCATTACATGATTCGATATCAAAATATTTAAAATGTGTTGATTTATGTCAAACAGTCATATTGGGGTCAATGGAGGATGAGAGAGTTTTCAGTGCATTGAGATTATTGAAATCAAAGATTAAAAAAAGAGCTAGACAAGAATAAAATTGCTTGAGGATGTATACAACTAGGTATGGTATCCAAAGTTTTCCTTTTGAGAGGGCACTCACAATCTGGAGGTCTGACAGTGTCACAATGAATAATACATGTACTATTAATGTTGAGATGCAATTAAGTAGATCTATGCAAAGCGAAGAAAACAAAGACCAAAATCAAGATGACTCTCAATCATGGTTAGAGTGAGGCGATAAATTGAAAAATGGAAGAGATTTAACAATTACTAGGTATTTATATTTATTATTGAATTTCATGAATCATAAATTCCAAAATCCAATTTGTCATTGATGATATTTTATATTTTTATCATTGAATCCTGATATGCAATTGCATTTTTCAAAATTTCATTTACAAATTAATAAATTAACATACTACTATTTTCCACTATTCCATGGGGTAAAAGCAAGAAGTTGGGTACACGAAGAGGGAAATTTCGGGCAAAACAAAAAGTTTCGCAAAACGCGTACGCATTACATATCAGGTACCCGAGCCTAAATTTGAACGTGTACGCGTTTAGCTTTGGGTACGCGAACTGCAAGCGCGTACGCGTTTCACGAAGGTATTTTTTTAAAAATAAGCGACTGTATTTCATTTTCCTCACCATTTTTAGCCACGTCAGAGAAGAAGAGAGGAGATTGCATACGCGTTTCAAAGGCCGTGATTGAAGAAAATTTTGACTGCCACCTCCTCCCGTTGACACAACCAACCTTAGCGACCTCTAGGTTGGTTGAATTCTGCCCTTTTTTTGCTTTGTATCTTGTTTTTTTTGTTTTCTAATTAGTATTCAATTTTTGTTTGTTTAGTGTGTTTTAGTTCAATGTTTTATAGTTTTTAATTGCATTTAAAAAACCAAAAACGTCAATGAACAAAGAACATTAAATTGTAAATTGAAAACCATAAAAACTAAACCTAAATTGGACACATTTCACTTAGAAATCAAAACCATAGGTTACAAAATTTACATAGGTCCCTAAAAACTAATTTACATAGGTTAATCCTTGGTCCTAAACCCTAAAACGTAAACCTAAAACCCTATTTACCCTAAAACGTAAACCTAAAATAGGCTATTTACCCTAAAACGTAAACCTAAAACCCTAAATTAGGGATCATAATTTATAGTCCATAGGTTCTAGGTACACTTTGGTATGTCGTTGGTGATCCACACAACTACCAATGAAATTCATAAAATTGACTAATAAAGGAGGTACAAACAATCGATGCATAGATCTATATATTAACCAACAAATTGATTTAATTATTTAATATGTTCACATAATATAAATTTGATAGCTAATTTTATCTCGGAAAACTTCATGATTGTATAATTGAACTTGAGAAAGTGTACCAATGAAGTAAAATAATGTACCTCATGTGAAACTATGTGCTTCATTTAATAAGTGTATATATCATGATGCTAGTTGATATGAGCATGTAATCACTCTATATCAATGTTATATTAGCTTATATAGTGTATGATGTATTCTCTTAAAAAAGCATAGAAATGCAAGTCATACTTGTTAATCTAGACTATGTGCAATATGGATAGAGTTGGACACATAAATGTTATTAAATCAAATAAATATTAAAATGTGAAGCATGAATGATTTCTACCCAAATCTTATTTGGATGAGATCCTTTGTGAATTATGTAAGGATGCATTATGATCATATTTAAGCCTTAATTTATAGGATGTTATTCATAAGATCTACAGGTTGTGTGTAATCTAATTCCTATTTTAACTCTCATGTGTAGTGGCATTGTTCTAGATTAGGAAAACTAAATGTTGTACTTTCTCTAAACTAGTGTATTGAAGCTAACTTGTAGCATGAACATTTCAATGGAAAATTCAAATTACTTTTTTGAGAAACTTGATAGATGATTCATAAATGCAAGTGAATTCTATAACCAAAGGTTTATTTTCTAAGATTATTTATTTATTGAATTGGTCAATTGATTCCTCACTTAGTGGCAGTTAGGTTCTTTTTTGAAAATCCACGTGTCTAGAATTTATATAAATATGAAGGAAGAGTCTATGCCATAGAAAAGTTTCAAAAAATATATGATTAGAAAAAAATTTGGGTCTAAATCACTTTAGATCCTCTCTTCCTTTTTAAATCATCCAAGAGTGCTTAGAGGTCCAAATAGGTTCAAAATCCATTGTAACTCAACAACTTAGTTATAATTGAAATCTAAAATTCCTAATTGTTGATATATTGAAGCTATTCCTAGAATGTCACATATTTTATTCAAAGCACTAAGTTTAGGTGGTAGGGTTTCTCATTTACTTGTAAAAAATTATTCATGTGTCTTCTATATGTTAAATTCATGTCATCGAATCTCTAAATCTAAACCCTAAACCCTAAAAGCATTGATTTTCTTGTAGGACCTTAACATGAAATTTGGTTGCCTTAGGCAACTCCACCAAATTTTATTCCCTTTAGCCATGGAACATCTTGTCCTAGGACCTTACTAGACATAGATCCCCTTAATCCATCCTATGACCCTGAATCATAAATCGATGTCTTAAGGGGTCCTAATATGACATTTCTTAAGGGGATCAAAGAAGTTCTCAAAATTTGGTGAATAGAGCTCAAGCTCATCTTTGTTTAGTTTGTACATTGCAATTAGGTCACTAGCATATATCTATGTGTCCCTTTGAATGTATTCTATTAATTTTTCATTCTTATCTTTAGTATTCTTTGAAAACAATGAATGAGATTATAAATTTTAATGTTAGTGTTAAACTTATAATTTATTCTTAACTACTTTGTCCCACTATAGAGACTTGTGTCTCTTATCATGAAATTTGAAAATCTAGATAAATCATTTATGTCCTTGGATTTAATTAAATTCTATGTCATACTTGATTAATACATCTATTCATCTTGTTGTAGAACCTTAAAATGAAATTTTGTTGCCTTAGGCAACTCCACCAAATTTTATTCCCTTAAGCCATGAACCATTTTGTCCTAGGACGTTACTACACATAGATCCCCTTGGCCATCCTATCACCCTAAATCATAAATCGATGTCTTAAGGGGTCCTAATATGACATTTCTTAACTTGGGGATCAAAGAAGTTCTCAAAATTTGGTGAATAGAGCTCAAGCTCATCTTTGATTATTTTGTACATTGCAATTAGGTCACTAGCATATATCTATGTGTCCCTTTGAATGTATTCTATTAATTTTCCTTTCTTATCTTTAGTATTCTTTGAAAACAATGAATGTGATTATAAATTTTAATGTTAGTGTTAAACTTATAATTTCTTCTTAACTATTTTGTCCCACTATAGAGAACTTGTGTCTCTTATCATGAAATTTGAAAATTTAGATAAATCAATTTATGTCCTCAGATTTAATTAAATTCTATGTCATACTTGATTAATACATCTATTCATTTTGTTGTAGGACCTTAAAATGAAATTTGGTTGCCTTAGGCAACTCCACCAAATTTTATTCCCTTAAGCCATGGACCATTTTGTCCTAGGACCTTACTACACATAGATCCCCTTAAGCCATCCTATCACCCTAAATCGTAAATCGATGTCTTAAGGAAATTTAACATTTCTTAAGGGGATCAAATAAGTTCTAAAAATTTGGTGAATAGAGCTTGACTCATCTTTTTTTATATTTTGTACATTGCAATTAGTTCACTAGCATATATATCTGTGTCCCTTTCAATGTCTTCTATTAATTTTTCATTTTTATCTTTATTATTATTTGAAAATAATGAATGAGATTAAATAAATTTTAATAAAACCCCATAATTTCATTTCTACCCTTCATATTAACAAACCCACCCTGGACTCAATTTAATGAGTGTACATGCTATGAATTTTTAATGTTATGGATTTTTAATGTTTAAATCGAATGGTCTTCAAATGAAATATATTTTGAATTTGTGCATGTTCAATGTGATTTTAAAATAACTTTCAAATTATGTGCATTATTTAATTAGTTTGTTGATATACATTTTTTAATTGTTTAACATGCAGTTGCCATATCATTGCTCACATGGATCCATGTTGAATTTAGAGGATTTTATGCCTGATGAAGAAATTCCTATAGATCTCGTACGTCCCAATCCACCACATGAACAAAACCCTAGCACACCTCCACATTCTCCACCGCCTAACCCCCCACCCCCTCCTGTAGTTGACCAAGATCAATTAAGAGAGAATATCCAAGAAAACCTCATTTTCATTCAAGGAAATATAGATCTCATAAAAAATGAGCCTAGAGTCCCTCCACATCTCACACAGTTTGCATCTACGATGCAAACTATTGTCGATTATGTTCGATCTATTGATGCAGACCTAGATAGGTTCCATTGATGGAGAGAAGAGAGGAGACAATTCTATGCGGATGGATTGTCATATAAAGAAATCAATGACCTGAAAATTACCAAACAAGCCATGTGCCAATATTTTATTAATCCCCAAACAAACCAACCAATTCCACCCACAAAAAAATGAATTTCAATTTTATGGTGTAGGCACCCGTGGATAGTTGCACATTTTTGGGAGAGATGGTGGATGGTGTTTGATAATCCACCACATGGAAATAGTGAGGTGGCCTTATACTTTTTGAGAAAGTTATGGGCTGAGTTTGAGTTTGGTAAAAAACCCAACTATTTTGATATGAGGTCATTTCAGGGAGTTGGGCGTGGGATGCCCCAACATAGACTAGGGGCACGTGTCGATCCTCAACGACGTGCTCCAATTGCTCCTATTTTTTCTCCTCCTTCTCCTGGTGTTCCTGCTGCATTTTAGCAGCAAACCATGTTATCGACATTAGGAGCATTGAGTTCACTTTCAGGACATCTCACTCAACAGACTACACACGCGGCCACTGAAGTGGCCACTAGAGAGCATGGAGGCTCGGGCTATAGGGATACTCAGACATCCAATTCAAGGGATGCACATTCATCTGGGACGGGGTCATACCTGAATTTACTATATTTTGAGGGTCATCTTACACAGGTATGTTCATCTTTTGAACTTAAATTTAATTCAAGTTTGAAATGTAAAAAATTCATTTAAATAATAACATCAAATTATATATATAATATAATATTAATTCAATAAGTGTTTGGTGCAGACGCATGATCATGTGATGCCTAAAACTCAATATGATCATCGTGTGTATATGTCGAATGCTGTAGATTTGGACTCACCTTTTGGACAGGTACTTGAACCAATATATATTATATAATTTGCGTGGATATATATCTAATTTAATTTGAATTTGTAGACATGTGTGAATTGATATATTATATCTAGATGCAGGGAGGTCATATGATACTTAGTATTGACCAATCACAAGTTATAGTGGTGAGCGCTCCTAAGACATCATCAGCTCAGGTGCGTGCTTTCAAAATTTTGTTAAGTTTAAATTAAATACACATCATAGATCTAATTTATTTTTTTCATTTACATACACATGTGTGAATGATCTATACGAACTATTGTACATCTATATGCAGGGATTTGATGAGATACCCATGGCGGGCCGCGCACCCGAGACATCATCGACATTTATGCATGGGCAATCTCAGGTGCGTGATCATGAGGTCATATCATTCAAGGTTGTAAACTTTACTTTAAATCTCCTATACAATTTTTACGGACCTTTTATATATATATATATTTGAGGTTTTCACATATTGTTTGCTTTATATGAATATGCAGGATATAGTAGATCAGACATTTGCATCTTCTCAATTGACAATTATGCTACCCGTTGAAGAAAATGTGCCAGTTGGTTCACATGATCATATGGTAATTTATGCATACTAGAAATCATTTTTACTATATTTACTAGATATTTAATTAAATTTATTTTTATCTAAAAGTTTATATTTTCAATTTTAAATATGTTTAATTATATCAAAGTTTCTAAATAAATTTAAATCTAATTTCAAGTTTCTTGTACTCTTTTACAACATGATGCAGGTACATCTAGTCAACATGGAACAAAGAGGAGACTTGATTTGACCGATTAGCCTAAAAGTTAGATGGTTTTATATTTTATGGACTATAGATCTCTAGTTTTATTTCAATATATGTGTTGGACTTGACATATAAATTTTATAGACTATCTATCTCTAGTTTTATTTTGAACATGTTATTATCATATTTGTGTTTATTTATATTAGTTGACTTTAATATGATGATTATATATGTAGTCAATTATAAGATCGTGTTATGTTCATTTTCATGATTATATGCACTCATACATATCTATATTTATATTTTATCTAATTTTGAAGTAATACATGCACTATATAAATTCTTATCTAGAATCAAATTTCATATATATAATTTATCACATGGTTAGGTGAAAAATTAAAACATTCCTTAAATAGTTTCTAGATCATATTCATAATAAATTAAGGGCAAGTAATTTTAACTATTTTCCAATTATATAGCAAATATTTGAATCAATAAACAAAAAACTATCTCCTTGTATGTATAAAATGTATAATCTATAAAATTGGAACAAGATATTTAAAAAGTGACATCGAACAAAAATATATAATGTATATCAAGATGTTTAATACAACTATATAACACGATGAAACATATATGTGCATGTAGATACAATTAAAGCATATCAACTTTTAGGTGAAGACCAAAAATTGATATTTACATAGTCTCTTGATAAAATAGTTTTTCAGTTCAACAATCACATCGTAGACCGACTTGATGAGAACCTGCAAAAATAATTAATGTAACTACAATTTTTATGAGTCATTTAAGTAAAAAATTCATGCGAGAAAAGAACAGTATATAGTAAATTCCATACAAATTCAAATGATGTTTTCCATAGGATGGATTAAGGGGACCTAAGAGGATACATAGCTTAAGGGGGGTCTTAAGAGAATTCCTTAAGGGGAGTTAAGAGGATGGTTTAAGAGGATGCATCTCACGAACCCTAGGATATGGCTTACGGGTCCTAAGAGGATGGATTAAGGGGATGAAAGAGGGTGGATTAAGGGGAGTTGATAAAATGACTTAAAGGGATGTAAGAGAGTGGATTAAGAGGATGCAAGAGGGTGGATTAAGTGGAGTTGATAGAATGACTTGAAGGGATGTAAGAGGGTGGATTAAGGGGAGTTGATAGAATGACTTGAAGGGATGTAAAAGGGTGGATTAAGGGGATGCAAGAGGGTGGATTAAGGGGATGCATGTCATGAACCTTACGATATGGCTTAACAGGCCCTAAGAGGATGGCTTAAGGGGAATTATGAGAGTGACTTAAGGGATGCAAGATTGTGGTTTAAGGGGATGTAAGAGGATATGACTTACGGGTCCTTTAAGAGGACGGCTTAAGGGGATGCAAGAGGGTGGATTAAGGAGAGTTGATAGAATGACTTGAAGGGATGCAAGAGGGTGGATTAAGGGGAGTTGAGAGAATGAATTTAAACCCCAAGGGGTGTTGAGAGAGTGACTTAAGGGGATGCAAGTGGATGGATTAAGGGTAGATATACAAGGATATTGATTGAGGGGTCCTAAGAGGATGAATTAAAGGGTGTTGAGAGAGTGACTTAAGTGGATGCAAGTGGACAAATTAAGGGTAGATATATGAGGATATGGATTAAGGGGTCCTAAGAGGATGGATTAATGGGAGTTGATAGAATGACTTAAGGGGATGCAAGAGGATGGATTAATGGTACATAAGAAGATGAATTAAGGGGTTTTAAGAGAATGGCTTAAGGGGATATGAATCAATTATAAACTTTTTATAAAATGAAAATGAATTAAATTTAGTTTTATATTTATACTATCAATTAAATGTATCTAGAACTATATATAGTTACCTGTCTCTAGATTCGAATTCCATTGTAATATATGGACATCTCCTCTCTTTTTTGTAAAGCATCTAATTTGTGGAGACCTGAAACACAAAATGATATAAAAATTTAATTAGGAAATGATTAAAGACAAATATATATATCAATTAAATATATATACAACTAGATATGCTTATCAATATTTATTTACTTTGTTGTACCATCTACATCCTCTCTTTTTTGTAATGCATCTATGATTGTCTCATGATCATCCATTGAAAGTGTCCATAAAACTTTATTAGCAGGCCTCCCTTGATATCTAACTAGTTTTATATTGGTTGCCAAAATCAAATGTGAATAATGTATAATCTTCAAATGTAGGCAAGCCATTCTTTCTCATCAAATATTTTTGAAGCCAGCTGCCAACAACAACCACTGAACCAGTTGGATACTCAAAGTTGTCATCATCCACTCTAGTATGTACCAACTTATGTTTTCTCTCAACACATCTAGCCAACCAGTACTCCGCTTGCTCTTCATTCCCCTCAGGTGCAACAACAACATACACATGTCTAGCAAAAATAAATACAAAATTCAATAAAGAGTGACTTATATTGAATTCACATATAAACATGCATGCATACAAAATTCAACTCAATAAATAATGTACCTTCTTGTACAAGATCCGAAACATGATCATAATCATCTGATGCGAACACTTGATTATCTTCAATTGTGGTTCCATGTTGAATATGTGTCGATGTAGGCGTTAAAGCTCTTTGTTGCCATTGTTCGACCCATTCTATATTTTCACATGCCTGCCAATCACCTACAATACAAAATTGACAAAAGCATGCTAACTCCCTTATCCATATTGTCCATGTGTTTTCATTCAAACTCTTAAACGAATGCCATTTTGCAAATCCATTAATTGTTTCACAATCTTGTCGAGAAAAAATATCATTTTCTTTAATTAACCAAAAGAAGCGTCGAATTATTGAGCTCTCACTTGTTCTTGTAGATAATTTGGTATTGCACCAATCTACAATTGTACGTGCATCTCTAAATTTAACAACATCCTCAAATTTTAGTTGCTCTCTAGCAAGAGCTCTTTTCACACATGCACCTACTCCATCGTGTTCTCCCTTACCATGACCAACTTCAAAAAAACTCCATATGTGCTGGATATTATTTTCCTTATGAACTCTACATAACCAATAAAACATTCTAGCATTTTTGAATTGACTTGTGAAATTATCTGACCATATGAGATGTTCTAGCATTTGAATTTCTCTCTTTTAAATTTTTATAAAATATATCAAAACAATATTGTACAAACTCAGATGAATGTAATCGATTATCACTTACATAAAAATGGTACTCTCTCAAAATTTTTCTATTATCTTCTATACTATCTTTAGCATGTCTATAAACAATGTGAACAAATATAACTACTTGCATTGAATTATACTACTGTGATTGAATTTCTTCTTGTGGAGCAAGAGCATAACTTTAAGCAAAATCAACAACTGACAATATAGTTCCAATTGGGAATGTATTTTTACATAAACGAAATTGATTATCAAGCCAATGAAAATTCTGAGAGTGTTGAACATATTTAGGTACACACTTATCTTTAAATTCAGTAATAAAAGCATGCACACTAACTTTTTCTACAATTAGCTCAACACGTTTTCCAGTTTTTCCATCTTTTAAAGAATACTCAACATTTTAAAACTTTTTTACATCCAGTAATTGTTGTCCAAATTCATCTAAACTAATTTCATGTATACATTCTCCTAATAATGAAAAGTTACCACATCTATCACATTCTCCAGAAATGCATGCTTTTAAAAAAAATGAGTTTCCATTTAAAGAGGGATCACAAAACAAACCTGCTATAAAATCTTTGATTCTTTCAGGTGGCATATTAATACCACAAATGTCCTGCATAATTTGGTTAGCATGCAAAGTGCATCGTATATATCAAAATATATCATAATAATAATGAAATTGTACATGAGTCTTACAACAATAAGAGATTGGTTGCTTATTAATTCTAACATACCAAGGTTTACACTTTTCGAATGGTCTTTGACTTATGTTAATATTCAATGGTAAGATTGAAGCATCTAATTTTTTTTTATATAATTTAGTTTGAGTCATATCTAAGAGATGCTTTGGACGCAGTTCACGAATTTTGGAACCCACCCTTAATTTTAAGACATCTCTAATGTTATGTAATACTCTTGTATTATCATGCCAAAATTTTTTGATTAAAGATTTAATTTCATTAGTTAATTTCATGTCTGATCTTGGGAGTCTACCACTAAAACTCCAACATTGATTAATAGGATCGTTTTCAATACTTTCTCTTCTTTTAGCAACTCTTATCAAAGTTCTAGGATTTAAGTTTATACATTTACTAATCTTACTTAACATTCTTTTATTTGAAGCTGCTTTATCAACTACAACAGTTGTTATTACATGACGAGCCGCATTTTTATCTTTCGATCGACTTTTTTTACCAATAACATCAATAGCATTAGCAACACTATATATGACTTGTTCTACTGAATCATCTTTCTTTTTTGGTTTTACAAAAACACCTAATTTTTTCATCACTTTTCTCATTTTCAACATTCTCATCAATTGCACCATGAGTTGACATTGGAATCCTAATTTCTTTCTATAAAAAAACATTTTATATATTTTATTTCCATAATTTCTAATTTGTCTCGAAGAAACTTTACCACAAAGGTTATCTAGCACATCTGTTTCAATTGTAAAAAAAACATTTTCACCTTCATCCATAGAGGAGTTTCATTTTCATTCACACAAGGGGTTTCATTTTCATTTTCAAATGTAAAAGGGATTTCATTCTCATTTTCATTAATATTAGGGATTTCATTCTCATTTGCATTCTCATAAGATATAATTTCATCATTTTTTTGTTTTTGCATTGTTTCAACCCTAATATTATTGATCTCATCAATGGTGTATCCAACTTCATCTAAACAAGCAATATCAATATTATCAAAACTTGGGTTTGAACACATACCTAGATAGATTGTTTGAATAGGTGCATTTTCCATATCATTGGGAGGTGGAAGACATACTTAAAGTTGTTTGCATATCATTGAAAGTTGAAGTTGAAGGCATAGTTGGGTTTGTCTCTTTAATTGCATTTTCTTCCATATTCACCATCTCCACATTTGCATCATCTACATTCATTTCATCATTCATGGCTTCCTCTTCAACATTCTTGGAATTAGATGCTTCCAAATCTTTCATTTGACGAATTCTTTCTTTCCTTTCCCTTTTTCTTTTTGCCTCATCTTTATTTGCTTGAATTTCTTCGGGTGTCATTAACTTTCTACATCTTTTTTTTGTCTTTGCTTATCACCCATGGTTACCAAATCCTCTTTGATGACAAAAACAATAATTCAAGAAAACTATTTTCAAAATTCCACCTCTTTCAAATATTCAAATTAAACTATGTACTATGAAGATCATTTTTTCTATAAACTTTGAAGTACAAAAACATCATGAGTACATCCAAAAATTCTCTTTTTCCAAATCTTCTTGTAAAAAGTTCCTGTACTTGATTCCACTTCAGAAAATTCAACCTGCACTTTGTCTCTTCCAACAATTTGAATAGAATATGCCCTGCACAAGACAAATTTGCAATAAAAAATGCAAAAAATGACACTTTTAGAGTGCACTGCAAAAAAGGAATGTTGCAGGAAAATTGTGTTTTACCAGTATTTTCTAAATTAGGGAAAAACAACTATATTAGAAACACGTTCTGTTTTAGGAATGCGTACGCATTATGAAACGCGTACGTGTTCTATTTTAGGAACACGTACGTGTTTTATAATGCATACACGTTACCTTTACCCAATAGATAAATAGGTAACTCGTATGCGTTATGAAACGCATACGCGTTTCATTAAAATAATGTGTACGCATTTTTGTAATGCGTACGCATTATTTAAAAGTTGAATTCCCACACCACATATAGCCTTGGTTTTAGGCTTGGGAAAGACTTGGAAATCCGAGCCTTAGCCTTTGACCTGCAACTAAAAAACTAAGGCAGATTGAAGAAGAATGTCCAACTTTGACAACATGGTTGATGGACTTTTTTTTCCGAATTAATCTATAAAATTAAAACCCATTAAAGAAAATGATGTCTACTTTCCAAATATATAATTTTTATTAAGATTGGATTATGTTTGATATTTTTTAATTAATTTCTAAGCAAACTAGTCCTTAAACTTGAAATATCAGGTTTTTTTTGTTTTTTAATAACTTTTTATTGGTTAAGTTTCTTGTTAAAAAAATTATATGGCATCAAACTTCAGACAATTCTCTACACAATGAAAAAAAAAGAGTCAAAAAATGTTTAGTTTAGGTCCAATTATGTTGTCCGTACACGTTGATTTTTAAAAACATAATTAAGGCCAATAAAAATTTAATAAAAAGAAATAATTCAACCAAAACTTACAAAAAAATTCCACATCAAACTTCATGTTGTTAGCTCTCTTTTCCCAAAAGGAATTAGAAAAATACTTTTATTTGGGTCAAAAAGTATTGTCCGTACACATAATTGGTATGGTAAAAAAAAGGGACTTTTAAAAAGTGGTTTTTATAGATCCCTATCAAAATTTAATTTCTATAATCTAGGTATTTGAATAATTTACATTTTTGGAAACTAGATTCAAAATGCTAAATTTCATATTATTGAATTTTTTTAAGATTCATTGTGTAAGTGCCTCAAATTTTCAGTCCAAGTGTGACAAATTCTGAAAAATAGTAAAAACATTTCCACTTTTTGAGCTTTTTGTGTACCCAACTTCTTGCATTAGCCCCATGGTAGAATCTAAATTTTAAACATTATTTTCAAATTTGTTTTGTTAAACACATTTTCAATTTCTATTTATTAATTAACATATTCTTAATAATTTACATTTTTACTGTGTCATATTGATAAGCTTTACATGCACTCAATGATTCAACTAAATGATTACTAACAATAATAGGATATACAACATTATCAATTGTTTCATGTGTATCTTGAAACTAAAATTTTCTTGAATCAAGCAATTAAATAATTTAGATAATTTGAACACATAAATGGATTTGAGTTTTATATTGATTTTCAAATAAAGGAATATAAAGAAGTATTACAAAATCTTGCTCAAAAACAACTTTGCACAAAGCTTAGTTGGAAACTCATATTTTTTGATTATCGTAAAACAGGTTTTGAAGGGTCCTTGAAACCCTTTACAAAACAAGAAGGCAGCTTGAGAGATATAACAATACAAATTATCCCCAAAGACAAAAAGTCGAAAAAACCACAATCAACAAATCAACAACTCAACAACAAACAAGAAGCAAAATAAAAAGCAACAACTACAATAGGTTCTTTAGAATCTTCCAACATTAAGGTCTTTAGAGATCACCTTATCATGCACCTCCATGATCTCCTTCACCTCCAGAGGCAAAATATTTTCCCCTTTTTTAGTTTTGCTTCTGGTTCTAACACAAGGGTCCTCATCAGTACCTTTAACCTATTTTCAAACCAAAGTGTCATCCTCCACCTCATGAACGTATTTTTTTAGAAAAAAGGACTTTCCATTCCATTTCCTATCCTTTTCATTCAACAACACCTACCCCTCCACATTATCCAAGAGAGAATCCTAACTAACATTAACAAGAGTAGAGAGATCCTCTTTGATTTTCATGATTTTCTGCTCAAGAGCAACAATCTAAGGATCATGATGCTTACTCAGTTTTGTATCATCCTTTTCAATTTGGTTAAGGGTAGCATTCATAATTTTCATCTTATCATGCACTATCACCTCCTTATTATTTTTCTTCAAAGTGCTAATATTGAATCTGGCTAGAAAATCACACTTACCATGTAGATACTTAACTTCACAAAGGAGCCACATGAAGAGTTTAAAGAACACATTCGTTCCCCCTTTATCCATACTGGCCATATCATCAAGATCAAGCATCTCCCAATTCATACCAAAACCCTAAAAGAAACACTCAAGATGATCCTCAAACCAATTACCAACAATAGGCTCCATCTTATCCTTCCCCTTGCCCGCAACCGCATAAGTAATAGGGGCATCTCCAGATCAACCACATCAATCTCCGCGCGCTACGCTTCCTTGTCCACCTTGAACTCACGACTCTCCTTTTCCCCTTCAACAACATCTTGAAGATTCTAACTAGACTAAGGCTCACCAAGAGACACAACATCCATAATCTTGCCCTGGGTTAATTTAGAAAATTTCTTCCCCACAAAAGAATTACCCACCATTCCACTCTCAATTTCCCCAACTAAAATTTTCCTCTTCACTCCAGACAATGGGGAAAGTTCCACCTTCTTATTGCCCTGATTCCCCTTCCCAACCTTCATAGAAATTTTAAAAAAAAAATTTCTCTTGGCTTTGGCCTTGAGGGCCTTATCCCCTTCTAAATCAGTATGCAAGCCATTTGACTAGGAAGGGGAAGCCTCCAACTCTTTCTTAAGCGGGGAAGAGAGATCGTTAAATGAACCTGACTTACCTTAGTCTTCCTTAAACTCCTTAGAATCTTCTCCCATATCATAATTCGAAGGAAATCCTTAGATTTACGAGCTCTATTCACCCTAAGGGTTTCAATTACATACCTTGCCTTAATATGTTTAGTAATTAACAACATGAGCTCCTCGTGCAAGAAAGGGTTATTGAAATTCTTGTGAAATTCATGGATACCATTTTCCAAGGGAAAAATCAGATAAAATGAAAAAGACACCAACTTACCATGATGGAAGTGGTCGAGCAACATAAAATGGTAGCCATAGATAGCTAAAAATATCCCATCCAGAGTAAAGTAACGTATAAGCGCCACCACCACATCCCACCATATAGCTTTAATGGAAGTTCAATCATAGCCACCACACCTCAACCTCTTTATCTTTTCTCTTTCCTTATCACATAGGAAGATAGCCCTCGTCGACTTTGCTACCTTCCTTTCCCTGTAGAATTTTTGACCCTTAGTAGAAAGGCTGGTGACCTCTGTTATGAGTTTTTCTGTAATAGTAATCTCAATCCCAAAGATCCGCAAGAATCTATTGTGCAAGCCGTTCATAAATTCTTGAGAAATTTTGGAGTCATAGCCATGGAGCCTCATCATATAAGGCGTAACCCGACCTTTGTTGAGAATCTCCCAAACCATACCATTATATTTTGTGTCTTCACATGTCACAAGCCCTATTTTGCATCTATCTCCCCCCATTATCATTTGAATAGCCACTCTCTTAGACTTGATCCTCAAATGGAAAGGCAACCAACCAAAATAAAAAAATCAAGAACAAAAGGAGGAAGATAACACCCAAAAATCATGTTAATCTGACACTCTAGGTACAAAGATTCATTAAAGTCACATCCCTTGGGAAATCTCACCACTCTAAGCCACGATTACCAAGATCCATGTAGCATTCCATATGTATTTTCAAGGAAAAAAGGTAATAATGAAGACAAATGTTGAAGCCTCTAAAACCTGTTCCTAACTCCATCATAAGTAACATGTGATATTTGATCATCATTAACCATTGATTGAAGTTCAATGGGTATATGGTCATTAGAGCCCCAAATCTAGACGAGGAGACTCCCAAATTAGCAAGGAAGTTAGTAACACCATTAGCTTTTGAATAAACATGGGAAATATAAGACTCTTGAAAGGAATTTAAAATAGCAATAGAGTTTTCTATTATGTGTTCGATCGACCATGAGGGAGGATTAACCCTTTTCAAACAATTAATAATGTTCATGGAGTCCCCCTCCAACCAAAATTTCCTCACCCTTCTCCTTAGCCAACTTTAAACCATGATAAGCTGCCGCAGTGGAAACTCATATTATCAAATCATTCTATCAACTTTTGTAGCATGCTCCATTTTCCATTTGATGGAAGTGAAAATTGTTCTAGCTTATACCATTTGACTTGCAAGTTTGTTAACAATTCATAATTGATAGTGGAACTTGAATGTTTCAATAAAAGTTGCATTCAAGGTTATCAATGATTTGATCGATTCCAAAATTTTTTCCTCATAGGGGTTCTAAGAAAATTGGTCCAAATCAAACTTCATTCTATCCTCCTTCTTTTTGAAAGCATCCTTTCTAATGTATCAATGTGTTGTGTCAAAAGAAAACAACAAGCCTTGATTTTGAAATGAAGGAATACAAATGGATTTGAGTTTTATATTGATTTTAAAATGAAGGAATACATAGAAGTATTACAAAATCTTGCTCAAAAACAACTCTACGTAAAGTCGAGTTGGATACTCATATTATCAAATCATTCTATTGGCTTTTGTAGCATGCTCCACTGTCCATCTGATGGAAGTGCAAATTTTTCTAACTTATAGTATTTGACTCGTAGATTTTTCAACTTCATAATTGACAGTGGAGCTTGACTCTAATGTTTCAATCAAATTTACATTCAAGGATATCAATGGTTTGATCAATTCCAATATTTGTATCTCATCTAATTTATGAGGAAATTGGTCCAAGTCAAACTTCATTCTATTCTCCATCTTCTTTTTGAAAACAAAATTTCTAATGTATCACTGTGTTGTGTCAGAAGCCAACAACAAACCAAGCTATGTCAAGTCCTCTACCTTTTTATACAACTTCCACATCTTTTTTGCAACTTGATCTAGGAATTCCTCTGATTCACTTAGTTTCAAACATTTCTAAATGATATATGATACCTTTATTGAGGCATCAATCAGATTGTGAATTCCTTTGGATGGCAATTCATTATCACTATCTTTCTAGACTATTTGCAAATTTCTCTCTCGAATTCACGTTTCTATTGTCAACAATGTATTGTCTGAGCTTCCTATTATGTACTGCCAGACAATCAATTAATTCAAACAATTGAATCAAATAATTAGTCCTCCGCATTATTTCCTCCCAAAATTTTTATTTTAAATGCCTCATTATTTTCTACAAAATGTAGTTAATCTATTTCAGGAATAATTTATTTCATTTTTTAGTTTCTTTAGCTCTACCATTACTCTTTCAATGTTTCTTCTCATTTCTTTATTTTTTGTTCCCATAACTTTTCTCTTTCTTTCTATTCATCCAAATTGTTTGTAATGTATTTTCTGAGGCATTAGCTTTCACTAAGTTTTATTTTTGTTTTTTTTGAAGTGGCTCTTTCATTATCATATTTCTAGATGCTTTTATCTAATGTTTACTTCAGTTTGTTCAGTTCTACCTTTGCCTTTTCATTCTCTTTACTTGTAGATGTAGAGGAATATTTTTTCATCCCTTTTTTCTAATTCATTTCTCTTGTTATGTGTTGATTTCCTATTTCCTTTCTCATTTGCTAGGTTTTCCTGTATCTTTTCTATTTGATTCTACAACCTATTTCTGTCTTCTCTTGCTTTAGAAATGATGTGTACACCACTTTCTTGTTCCTTTTTGATACATTAATTTTTTCAAAATTTTTCATTCCAAAAAATCCATTTGGACACTACTCACATCATATTCAAAGTGATGCATCTAATTCTCTAGTTTAGTTGGAAATTTGGGCACAACAAACATTTACTCCATGGTTTCTATATTTGGGTCATATGTGGGAAATATCCTGTTGTTGCAAGCTTTGAAGTTATAGTAGTTGTACTCTATATCATTTTCTTCTTGTTCTCTTTATATATTTCCACTTTTTTCTAAACTCAACATTGTAATCAAAACCTAAGACTAATAACACAATCAAATGATTGAATGGAAAAGGAGTACTTACAATTGAAGGGGTGGATTCTAGAATTGGAAATAATTCCTTTGAGGTGGAAATGGAGGTAGTTGGACTTGGAATTGTTATAATCTTTTTTCTTCTTCAAAATTCCTTGATAATTGGGTTTTTGTATATTATCTTCTATTATTGGCCTCTTGCAAGTAATTTTTTGTTGTAGAACTTGTTGACCACTACTAGTACTACTACCAATACCATTGCTACTAGTGGAAATGCCACTATATTCTCCACCATGTCCTAGTTGTGATTGCATCTAACAGTTAGGATTTGAAATTGTAACAAAATGAATTGTACCACCTATCCTTTTATGCCTTGGGATTTTTTATTAGCTCTAATGCCTCAAAAATCACCAATTTTTTTAGGGTTGAACTCTATTGGTTTGCAAGAGCCTTGTCCTTTGGACCCCAAATTGCCACCTTCATAACCTAATTTTTTGACAATGGCTGAACTTGAAGTGTATCTTTGTTTTGTGATCTTGATAGGACTTTGAAAATTCTCTATTGTTCTTGGTTGAGTTTCCCTTTTTCTAAGCTTTCAAAGTGCTGAATTAATGGCTAAGGCTTGTTATACTATGTCTAGTGTTTCCTTTTACACTCAATGCCTTCTAAAACTCTAATATTTAAATGCTCATAGCACTTTTGTTATAAAACTTCATTGACTCCCTATAGCCGATCGTTTAAGTTAAATTTATGTCTTAAGTCCATTTGTTAACTGACCCCTTGTTCCTTACATTACCATTTGATCCCATGCACAAAATATTTTATTAAAGTGCCTAAGTCTTTTGCCTACATCATCATGAAATTCGGTCCCCTCATTTACCTAGTCATGCAAAGTTGTCTTGATGCACATGCTATAATATTACCCTTAAGTTGTCCATAATCAACCCCATAAATATTAAAATATTAAAGTTTTAAAGCTTGTGGATGTAGTCAAAAGGTGATAGGTGGCACCTCTATATTAGTTTCTACAATTCTGTAGAAGGGTTGTCACTAAGCCAAATGTTTCCTACGAAATTGCAAAAATGTTGACATGTGGAGAAGTTATGTTGTACACTGCTATAGGGCCCTCAAGATGGTCCCACCGAATCTATATGTCAATATTTGAGGCATTCTTCCATTTCGTGGAGCCTAAAGGGTTGGCCCACATTTATCCTATGAAAGCACAAAAACGGTGCCATGTGTTTGGTCAAGTTCTATTTGCAGTGATAGAATCTCTTGCAAACCTCGCCATGCCATGTGGCGTTGAATTAATGGATTTATGACATTTTTTTGAACCCTTTTGGGTAGGCCCACAAGTGTCTTATGGAAGCATGGGAGGAGGACATGTGGGAAAGATTCAATGATGTAGCATTTTGAGTGGCTTAAATGGTGCCATGTGGCATAATCCTATGGCTTTTTCTGTTGCTTTGTGACTTTGTGAGGTTCTTTCATGAAGGCTTATTTGAAGTTGTGGAACTGTGGGAAGATGCCAAGTGTCCTGATTTGAGATACCAAGGGGACACGTGTATGACTATATTTTCTCAAATTTCTTATCCTTTTCCTGATTCTGGTGTTCAAAAAGTGCTTATCAAGAACTTGTTGCTCTCTCGAACAAGAAAAGTTTATTTTAATGAAATATCCTTCTTTTGCATATTTGTGTGTTGCCTTGTGAGAGTACCATCAAATAGTTGTTTAGTATGGGAATTCGTCCATGTGCTCCCATCAAGATGACCAATCAGTCTTGTTAGTCTCTGGTAAGGACAAGGCTATGACAAACATGGTCTCTATTCTAACATATAAAAATACTACAAGACGTAATAAAACATTTACCAAATTGTTAAAATCTTATAATAGTGTCCTCCAAAAATTATTGAAAGATAAAGTAATAAATTTTCTAGAGATTCGACCACTGTTTGAGCTGTATCCTCAATGGTATGACTCCCAAAAGTTCTGTCAATACCACCGAGTCATTGGACATGACACCAAAATGTGTATTCACCTACATCATGTGATTCAAGACCACATCAATGACATGACTATCTACGTCGATGATAGAAAACAAAACTCTAACAAATCTGCAGCTGTGATCAGGTGAAAACGTGGTCCCAGAAACAAGCAACAACACAAAATATGCAAGAAACCACCTAAACACCTAACACCTCAAGATTGGGAAAATGATTAGCTTAACAAAACAAAATGGAACATTTTACCTTGTTGAGCTGTCCTTTGGTTGGCCCTTGATTTGTGATGTTGTATGCTCCTTGGATGGAAAAAGATGCAAGTGTGGGATGCAAGATGGATAAGAAATGGATGGGAATGATGCAAGTGCAAATATTTGACTAAGTATGGCTCAAATAAAAAATTTGCAAGAGTTTGGTTAGCACAATGATCTCTTCCCAAAATGAGAGAAAAAAGGGGGCATTTATAGAGAATTTTGGATTCTCTAGAGAAATGGACGGTTAAGATTAAACCAACAAGGCCAAGATGTAGGGCTATGGTGAGTTGAGAACTCACAAGCCCTCACATCTTGACATGTGGCATGTGAAGTGGCTTGAAAAAGATGATGTGGACATGAAATGGAGGTACTACATAGTACCTTGGGATTTGGACAAGATCTCATTAAGGAGGTCCTTGTCCACATGTGGGTGAGAGGACATGTGAGGAATTAAAAATTCCTCAAATATCCACATGGGAATGAGAGAAAGAATTTAAAATTCTTTGAAATGCATTGGGGGATTAAATGTGAATTAAAAATTCACATGGGGAAAGGGGTACCTTCTCCAAAAGGAGAAAGCATTTAATAGGGTTGACTAATGACACATTCCATAAATGACATGGAGATTAGGTTGACCTGATTAAGTGATTAAGGTTGTGCAAGTCCCTGATTAGACAAATTAATGACATATTAGAGGCAAGTGGGAGATTATGGAGGATGTGACCCTAATGATGATTAGGGGTGTGCACATCCTAACCATAAATTAATTATGATTAGAAGAGGGGAAGAGTTCACATGTGACTTGATGTGACAAGTCAAAGATCACATGGGGAAGAAAAAAATAATTTAATATTCCTTGGAAGGAAATAAGGAATTAAAAATTCCTTGAGAGGTTGATTAGGCTAGTTAATGAAGGATTAGATGAGGGTTAGGTGGCTAAGAGAGATTAGAGACCAACTTGCAAAAGTTGGAGGATGTGACATATCCTAATCAAGGATTAGACACGTGCACGTCCCTAATGATGAGATTAGGAGAATAATTAAGATTAAGAAAGGGATGTGACATGTGAGGAATTAAATAAATGTCATATTTATTTAATTCATTTGATGAAAATAAGGATTAAAGAGATAAGGTATTTATTTATTAATTAAATACCTTAGGGATTTGATAGAATTAAGGATATTAATTAAATAATAGCGATATTACTTAATTAATGCAAATAAGGGGATGCTTAGATGAAAGGGGATAAATTTGAATGAATTAAGTGTCCAATTTTTTCCCCTCTTTGAGATGGTGTTACGAAGTAGCATCATTTCAAAGAATATTAAAACATAGAACCTAGAAGAAGATGGTTAGATTGGGAAAGATTCCCCAGTCATTCAAAGGAGTGACTAGGAAGGGAAAAAAATGATGAAAATTAGGGATGAAGGATGCCCCCTCGAGAGGACATGCGGGTTCAAGAGAACATGGGTGTGCTCTCGAAATTGAGGAGATGATGCAATGAGTGTTATAGCAGAAAACACGATACACTAAGGTATAAAAGACCAAGGTAGATTAGTGTCTGATGCATGAAACAAACACATCAAACAAGAAGGCTATCCCAAAACCCCAAAGTCGCGATGACCTTGGTCGGGCCAGGTATTGGGATAACCACAAGCACACGAGGATGCCCCAGTGTAACACAAGACCTCAAGGATCTTGGTAGGTACTACGTGGGACAACTGAGAAGACAACAACAAAGAAAAGATCAAGATACACCCCTATGTTGACTAGTCAAAGCACACCATGATATGATGGATCAAGGCAACCATGACAAGTGATGATAGGGAGCTCAAGTGATAAACAAAAGCCAAAAGCA